>JAOTQQ010000071.1:1239605-1266216 GCA_026546715.1 Gallinago undulata | reverse complement strand
GGGCGGTGGGGATCGGGGGGTGAAGCTGCGGAGCGGGGTGTGCGCCGCCGGTAGCCGGGCTGGCTCGCTGGGTGGTCCGGGCTGGAGAGGGGCCAGCGCTCCCCCTGCCACCTCCACAACGTGACAAAAGCAAACAGCGTGATGTTAATAAATCACGCTTCAAGGTCTCCACTTGGAAATTAAACTTTGAGAACAGAGCGCGGCTCCCCCCCCCAGCCCCCGAGTCCTCCCCCTTCTTATTTTTCTCTCCCCAGCGAAGCAGGGTGGCTCTCTTATTTATTTATTTTTAGAAACCCGACGTACAATAAACAGACGTTCCAGGCAGTAATGCACGCTTGTCCCGATCTGCAATCTATAATACACTATAATAGACATAAATTATATTTCCATGACTAAAGGAAAATGTGTATGTTCAAAGAAAGTAGAACAGAGGGATATGAGGGACTACTGTCAAGCAGGAAAGTAAAAGGAAAATAGCTGTAGGCAGGAGAGCTGCCTGTGTGGGCTTTGATCTGAAGGATGAATTAGACTAATAGCCCTGTGTGTTGGCATCCAATACTGTAACAATTTAATAGTTTTTCAATGCTTTGGAGTGTTTTCCAACAAGTGATGTAAACCAAAGGCATCGCGCACCATTTCAGAGGGGACTAAAAAAGGTGTATGCCACATGATAATTAAATTATTTGAAGACAGCTCTGTCCCAGGAACTAGCCCCGGGAGGAAATGGGTATTGCAAAAGAGAAAGCAAATTGGTGTGCAGAGAGTTACCTGCATGGAAATATAAAAGCAGAACCACTAGCGATGCAACTTTTGTTTTCTGTAGCATCTTTCATACAAAGTATGTCCCCAAACCCCCTTTGGACTTAAAGGATACAATTAGGGGAAAATTCCTCCAGGTGATAAAGAGCCCTTTAAAGCGATGCTTAAGTGGCTCATAGAGATTCCACAAAGATGGACATAAGAAAGCTTTTTTCGGCGGAATATAACAATACATTATAGCAGGGAGTAGGGGGAAATACATGGCACAAAAGAAATAGATACAAGAGGCGTTTTCTTGGGAACCTGAAGCCAGAGCAGACACCCCAAAATAAATAATTATCTCCACTCTAAAATACATCAATGGGCATATGCATGAGGCGGCTGCTGCAGAGGAGGTATTAATGGAAAGGGTCAGCTACTGCTGCCTAAGGCGTTAGCAGGGCTTTAATATTGAGCAAGATAGAGCAGGTTCGGTGGTGGAGAATGAAATATATAATGCCTGATCTTCATTCATGCTCTGTCCAGCTGCACTGAGAAGGTCTGAAGTAAAGACGGAGCTGGGCCACAGACGTGGGAAGATTTTTCCTTGCTAAAACCATGATCCTGGAGACACAAGCAAATGTCCTCTGATTTTTAGCAGTAGTGCCTCTCTTTGGAGGTGTTTTAGCTCACTGAAATTACAATAATTCAAAGAGTCTTGCTTCTGATTTGTAACAATTTTTATAAAGCAGAACTGGATTAGTTGACTCCGATTTTACACCATCTGTCAGCACCTCTTTTTCAGTTCTTCATACTCTATTTATGAAAATTGCCTGGTTAAGAAAGTCAGGCAGTACACTTTGACCAAAATCCTTACATATTTACTGACAGTATCAAATAGGTAAAGTTTTCTGTAATGCCAATTACAGAAAATGGTTGCAGTGACGTAGGTTTAGCAATGTTATTTCCCTGAATTCCTGTATTTTCTTGCTGTGGTGAGTGTAATCAGCTTGCCCATGTCTGGCGTGTCTATAATGTGTTACGGCTGGTGGTCGGCTCTACTCTTTGTCCAAGAGCTCGTGGCCACCCTAGTCCTCACCCATTGCAGTGGAAAGCATCCCTTAGATTCCATTTCCATTTCCTCCTCGGCCGCTTTGTGAGTCTCAATCCAGCAAGCAGAGGGAGGTGATAACAACCAGCACTGGTGTCCTTGAGCTGGTGTCCCCAGGGGTGTGAGGGGCCGTGGGTGGGAGCAGGACGCGTAGGAAACTCCTGCCGTTGCCATTGGGGTCACACATTCTCTGTGGATAAATATTATTATTTCCTGACAGCCAGCAGTGGGCTGGAGGATTTAGTTCCTGGCTCTGTAAATATCACTAAAATAAATATCACCTGCTACAAATTCATACAGACCATAAGGAGAGCGCAGACCATTTTTGAGTCCTACAGGATCAGAAACAAATGATACATTATTTCTCATAAACTTGCTTCAGAAACCCAGATATACAAAACTGCCTGAGAATTTCTCAAGGTACTTTTTAAAGCCTGTGTACCGGTATTTTATCCCCAAGTGAATGTTTATGGTCCAATTATAATCTGTGAAAATAATATTCATAAAGAAAAGCTAACATGCTCTTATATGTACCGTGGTGGAGCCAGCAGGTGCCATGCTTGTGGTGGCAAAACATGTTGTACAAATAGCTTTTTTCCCAGCATCTGTGCAGCCGTTAGACTTTAACCAGAGTAACTATCACTCATCCCTGTCATTATCATAAAAGCATAATTTTGCCAGGCTAGTGTTTTCTTACATTGTATATTTTCACAACACAAAGTTGTAAACCATTTCATTTGAGATTGTAAATAGGCAATAAAAATGCTGCGAAAGATTTGTCTGGGTTTTTTTAATATTGATATTAAAAAGTTATTTGCAATTTTTGTAATTACGACACAGACTATGAAAATTGTACATGAAATTCAGACAGGCCATAAATCCAAACATGTCCAAATTACTAAACCTTATATTTCCTCAGAATAAGAGCGAGTACCTCAGTGTAGGACCACATGCTGGCATCCCAGTCCTCTTACTGGTGTAGACTGGCATTTCCCAGCGGCACGGCTTCTGCTATCACACTGACTTGGGAGCCAGAGCTGGTTCAGTTCAGGACTTTATCCCAAACCTTTTCAATTTATCATAGAAGCTCAGAACAGTTTAGGTTGGAGAGTACCTTTTAAAATAATCTAGTCCAAATTCTGTCCCCTGCCCAGGGCAGAGACACCTCCCACCAGACCAAGTCACTCCAAGCCCTGTCCAACCTGGCCTTGGACACCTTCAGGGATGGGGTGGCCACAGTTTCTCTGGGCAACCTGGGCAAGTGCTCCATCACCCTTGCCATAAAGAATTTCTTATATTCAACCTAAATCTGCCCTCTTTCAGTTTAAATCAGTGGAAAAAAAGCAGTGACCTTCAGCAGGCTTTGGGTCATTCAACGGCAGTCTATACCACCAGAAAATGACTTTCTTTATCCATTTCTAGAGATGCTCAGTGTGGTTTGGTAGTGAAAAACAGGAAAAGAAGGGCTTTTAGGATGAAAAGCCATTTCTCCTACCTGCTCCTGGGTTTTGACTATTGGTCAAAAAAATTGTTTTGTCAGAAATTCCATCTGGCCAAGCTGAGGGCTTTCCACAGTCTTGTGAAGACCTATGACCATGTTGTCAGCAGGAGAGACTGTACGTCCCTTTGGGCCAGGGAGAAGTTTAGATGGTACCTTCTTATCTGCTCGATGGGAGGACCTGGTGCCCAACTCCATCACTCTCCAACACAATGGACTGCTCTTTTTTGTAGTATTGTCTCCCTTTCCCAGAGAATGGCAAATCTTTTTCTAGTGAGAAGGTCTCAAGCAAGTGTAGTGACAGCCACTGAGTGGGCAAGAAGCCAGGAGCTGTGGAGAAAGCCTGCAGGTCTAAGAGACCAGTTCCTGGGATTTTTGGCGGAGCTGGTCACTTGGGCGTTTGAGAGTTGACTGCCAGTAATATATAAAAGGTGCTAATAGGTAATTAGCACTACAATATATTATTTCTCATTTTCTTATTTGCTCCCATGGGGTCATGGCTTCAAAGGCATTGGAGGGAGAACATCAGCAGGTTCTAGCTTTTAGACATTTATTAAGCAAAATTATTGCTTTTTTTTTTAACCCATTTTCTACTAAAAACTTCCTCCCTGAGTTGTGAAAGTTTCTGGAATCACTGATCCATGAGGCTTTTGGAGACAAATAGGAAGAATTGGAGGGTTTGAAGAGGGGATTAATAGGGAGGTGGTGTCTGTTCTTTGCCACATAGTGCACCCCTTGGACTGGCACAACGGTGGTGCCTTGGGTGAGTCCCTGCTTGTCTGCCAGGATGGGACATTACCCTGGCACAGCTGCCATACCTCATCCATCTTTGGGCATTTCTCATTTCGGCTATGTGCAAAGTCATTTGGCTATAGGCCTCACTTCATACATTGTTTGAATTCTGCACCAGACACAGCTATTAGCTCGGGCCAGGAAACTTGTTCCAGATGTTAATTAACTCCCTCCGTATTAACTGGAATCACACAATTAGGGCCTGATTATTTATAAAACCATTTTGCCGAGAGAATTAAGAGAATGAACACAAACATCCTGGCTCACACTTTCACACAAATGTCCATGTGCTGTTAAATTGTGGAAACTGGCACGAGTTGTCCCACACATTTATTTTCAGCCATCATCATTATTCCGGAGGAGAAAGGACAACTGTCAGCCAGGCCTGGAGGAGCCTGGAGAAGCTTCTTCCCAGCCAAGCTAAGGTCTGCTGTTGTGGCACCAACAGGCCTCAGAGACACCGATCAAACATCCCACAGGCAGTGTGGCTCTCCTGCTGACATAACTCTAAATGACAGAGCATTTTACCCCATCAAAAACTGCAATATTTAGGAGGATGGTGGCCACTGGTGGGCTGGAGGACCTGGCAGGGGTCTGTGGTGCTTGGTCTGCTCTCTACCACACGTCTCTTGGTTTAAAGGACTTTTGGGGGGTCACACAAGCACTCGGCAGATGCACAGCATGGCAAGTCCAGCCCTGTCCCTCCCATCTGCCTTCCACACAGCTCAGATTCAGTGAATTGGGGACTTTTTATTCTCTGATATTGCAAAATGGACAAATGCAAGACAAGCGAATACAAGGTCCCAGCAAGCTCGGCCTGGGCTGACCCAACACATGTGGTCCTGCAAGAGCAAAGGGACTCACCCCCTGGCCATGCAGGTCACTGCCTTCTTGATGGATGAGGAGGTGTTCTCTGAGATGCTGGAGAAGAAGTAATGGGCACAAACTTGAACATAAGAAGCTCCATCTAAATATGAGGAGGAACTCCTTTACCTTGAGGGTGGCAGAGCCCTGGAAGAGGCTGCCCTCTTCCACCTTGAGAGGTGGTAGAATCTCCTTCTCTGGAGACATTCAAAACCCACCTGGACACATTCCTGTGCAACCTGTTCTGAGTGGACCTGCTTTGGCAGGGGGCTGGACTAGGTAGTCTCCAGAGGTCCCTTCCAACCCCATATCATTCTGTGATTCTGTGAGAATGTGAGAATGTGCATGGCTTGTCTATGTCACCTGTGTCTCCAGCCACCAGAGATGGTCACCATGAGAAGCTGTGACCCTCCAGGGACTGTTTGAATCCAGTTTGAATCTAGGAGCCATTTGACTCCAGAGTTCCCTGACTCCTGATTCCTGCCTTGGAGAATCCTGTGGGGTTTGGTGGTGGGTGCTGAGCCAGGACCCACAGCTGTAGTGCAGATCTGAGCAGTTGATGGTCCTTCACTGCCTCGTTCTGTGCCCTGTTGGCACCTGAGCATTACAAATCCCACAGCCTGGGAGAGCAGAAGGGGTAGGGAGAGGCAGCACTGTAATGTTTTGCTGATTTTATTTTCATTTGAAAGTGATAATTCATTCCAGTCCCCTTGCTCATAGCTCTCACCCACGCAGAGGTTTGCTGGGAGCTGCATGAACAATCTCAAAAAAACGCAGATCAAACTGGGCAGGACAAAGCAACTGGAGACCAGGCCCTAAGTGAAGGCTGTTACTGGAGAAGGGGATGGTGGGCAGAGACTCCCTGCTCCTTCCCAACTGAGCCGGGTCCTCCAACTCCTGGTGTCCCTTCAGGCATAATCTTGTCTAATTTCTCCATAAGATAAAATTTGTGGTTGCATAAACCTCCTAGGATATTCCAATTTTTCACCATACCTATCTTTAAAATGGCATTATACTTTGTAAGATGTTTTCTACCTCCCAGTTACCAAATGCTAATAATATTTCGCTGTTACCAGGATGATTTCTTTTTCCCATAACCCGCCCCTCCTAACTCATAGACTTGACTGACTCCATGTATTTCTCCCAGTAAGCAAGTTCAATTGCTTTTTGTCATTCTGAAAAAAAAATACCATGTTTTGATAATGCCGGTTAAACTACTTGACTCCATTCCAGGATAAACACTTGATGGTTAATGTGTCAGGGACATCTGATTACATTTTCCCCTGCCAGACATAAGCCTTCTTCTCTTCCTCTGAATTAGAATAATCATTCACAGCTCATCATTTATCATCCTTCAAGTATTTGGCCATCTATCACATGAAAGCAGCTCTCAGCAGAGAAGGGTCAGCTCATGTTGTATTTTGAGGTTTCTGCTGATAGCTCCTTAAAGAGGTACAAACTCCCTTCCTGCTTTTCCATTCTTTTCATCTTAGAAAAGGCTTCTGGATGTGCACAGTGGAGTCTGAAGGGAAATTAGCTTTGATCTCTGCCACCTGAAGTGCAGTCTCACCATTAGTAGCTTCAGGTGAGAGTATTTGTAGTGTAATGCTAGTCCTTGCTTCTGCTGGCTTTGGGAAGGCTGGGACCTTTGCTGTCTATTTGTGAAGTCATATTTTCTCTTTTAACTGGGTAAGTGTGATAAAAGAATATACATAAAAATATAAACCAGATTTTTTTTTCTGCTTTGTTCCATTAAATTTTTACCTCAGATTATTTTCTTCATCAGCATTTCTGTTTGAAACATCTTTGGGGTTCAAAAACGTCTAAAGCCAAATTGTAGTGTTAAAAGTTTCTCTCTTTCCTCGTGCTCAGCGTGAAACTGTTCTCCTTTAGACAGCTGAGTTTAACAAAATGAAGCCTTCCAGAAGCTGAATATTTTAATGGAAACTCAGCTTCTTCCCATTTGTCTGCTGTAAGGTGCTTTCAGGTATAAGCAGAGAAAAATCTCAGCAGGCTGCATATCTTGATTAAGGGTTGAAGATTTTCTTACTGGAGAGTCAAATCCTGTGTATTTACTATTTTTGCAGCAGCACGTTAGACCAGGTGTGTGAGCAGGGGGTGGTTACTCACAGGCATGCCTCCCTTAATGGGTATTTGTGAGAGCAGTTTATTTTTCTTTAGTATCTTCCTTATCTTCCAAGTTGCTCCTCGATCCCTATGAATAATTCTCAGGACCTTCGGAACTTAGAAATATCAGTCCTGATTCTTGAGCTCTGGGTAGAAGGCTTTTGGTGAAACAGTAGATGACTTACACGTACTTAACTGCTGGTGTGAATTTCTAGGCAAACAGCAATTTACGCAGCTTGAGGGATTCAGGGGTTCTGTTTTTGGCTGTGTGCTCAAAAGCGAACAAATAGGATCTGGGATAGCACAGGGGAGCAGAGTCAGCACTTTTACCGTGCAAAATATGTGCCTAAATCCAACTGTTTATTGCTCGTCGGCTCTAACGCTGGTGCAGAGTCCCCAGAGCCAACACAGCACGACGTCCCTCCTTGGGGCTGCAGCCCCGGGTGAGTGGTGAAAGAGGGGTTAAATGAGGGATTCTGCAGCGAGAAGCTTCTCAGGCAGTGAGAAGTGCCCCACACACCAGTCCACCGCCGGTGCCACGGCTCCAAAGGCACCAAATGGCCCAACGTTGTCCTGGTGAGACAGAGCCCCAGTCACTGGACACCGTGGCAGCTGCCCGGGGTGTCCCCCCCCCGAGAGGAGGAGGAGTGTGGGAGGTGACAGAGGTAGTGACGAGACCCAGGAAACAACGAGGGGTGTATCTATATTTAATTGCAGATCCTGTTGTTGACGATGATCTCCAGAAGGAACTCAAGCGTTACCATTTGTAGACTGGTCCATAAAGGGGTGACCAGCGGGTGGGGGTGAGACACAGGGGTGATTTCAACGATTCTTCAAAATTGGGGTGTTTTTTCATATGTTTTTTGTTGTTTGGTGTGTTGTGGTTTTGTTTTTAATTCAAGTCAATTTGGAAAAATAGATAGGCACAATCGCAAAAAGGAATGTTAAATGCTCTGAGACTAGCAAGGACGGGGCTGGCCCTCCAGACCACCACCCCCTGCCCCACAGCATCGCTCCCCAAGGAACCCCCTGCCTCACAGCATCACTCCCCAAGGAAGCAGTGACACAGGGCAGCCCTGGCTGTTCTGCTCCGTGTCTTTAGTTTGAACCCAAGCAAACAGCACCCTGCACGTGCCAAAATGAGCGGCAGGGAGCTGCAGCAGAAGCAGCCCCATTTTTTCCAACGTGGAACAGTTGCACCAGGGGAGGTTCAGGTTAGATATTAGGAAATATTTCTTTCCTGCAAGGGTTGTCAGGCCTTGGAATGGGCTGCCCAGGGAGGGGGTTGAGGCACCATCCCTGGAGGTGTTCAAGAGATGAGTTGACGTGGTGCTTAGGGATATGGATTAGTGTTGGGTTGGTGGTGTTTGGGATGTGGTGTGGGGTTTGTGGGTTTTTTTTGTTTGTTTGTGGGTGGGTTTTTTGTTTGTTTGTTGTTGTGGTGGTGGGGGGTTATTTGTTTGTTTGTTTTTTTCTTCATTGGTTGGACTAGATGATCTTTAAAGGTCCCTTCCAAGCTAGGTGATTCTGTGATTCTGTGGTGGTGTTTGTTCAGCAAACCTGGGCATCCTGGCACCCTGCCCAGCCAGGTATCGGGCTCTGCGCTGCTGAAGGCCATTTTTACTGCAGAGGCAGCCTATAAACAGAAAAAAAAAAAAAATCTTTAAAATTGCCGAGAGGGGGGAGAGATGCATCAGCGTTGACAAAGGAGGTTGGGGTAGAACTGGGGTTTCTAGGAAGCGGGATGTGAAGCAGCCAGGTTATCCCTCAGAATAAGCAGGGCATCCTGTTGTGGCACACGTTGCAGAGGCGCTGGCAGCCCCGGGACCGGGTCACACCGGACACTGCTGAGCTGCTCTGCTGTCACCGACCTCGGGCAGAGCTCGAGCTCCTTTCGTTTCACCTCTGCTCCTTTCGTTTCATACCTAAAAAACAGCCACCAGGATGAGAAGGCCACAGAAGGGCTGTCCAAATCACACACCCTCATTTGCATTTTGAAACAGAACTCAATAGAAATCTTGGATCCCAATCTCTCTCAATTTGGAGCATGCAGAATTCATCTCAGGCTTTTCGTGGTTAAGGGCCTTTTGCATCTCTTGCTAGCTTTTGTGGGGAAAACTTCTAAAAAAAGGCATCCCAACGACTTATGTTTATTTATTTGGGGCTGAACAGCATCAAGTAAAGAGCCAGAGATGTATTTAGATTCATTACCCCGGAATAGGGGTGGGGACGGACATGTTCTTGATTAAAACTTGGAGTTTAGAAGATTGTTTCCCAAGGTTATTTTTGGTTGCTGGAGTCTGGGTCTGAAGCTCGTCGCCTGGCTCCAACCCCAACGCGTTCATATCTGATCTGGGAAATTGGGAACTTAATCTTGATTTGGAAGTAAAGGAGGGCAACCATTCACGGATTTCAAGGGATGTCCCCAGTTTTCCTTAGGGCAGCGTAAAGCTGTTTGAGCAATCCCAGTCTTAGTAATGCATCCATCTCGCAGCTCTCAGTGTATTTTGCTACTAGATGAGGGGCAGATTGGGAAACATCTGAATTTTTTGAAATTTAGTTTGTGTGTTTTCTTCCTCCTCACCCAAACTCTTGTTATTAAGGCTGGTAGCTTTAGAAATGAGAAATACATGAAGACAGTGTCTCTGTGCAGGTATTTGTGCATCAACCAGCTTCTTGCCTCGATCTCTCCACTTGTTTCAAACAATTTTTGTAGTAGTCCAGAATTTTATCTTATTAATTTTATTAATAACTTATTTTTTTGTCTGATGGGAAGGCTGACCCTGGGCTCATTTCTAGCTGGATGTCTGAGGCATCTCGCGGACCTGCACTTTGGAGGCAGATATTGGTGGTTCTGCCAAGCTTCTCTGCTCCCTGAGTCATCCCATTTGCAGCCACATCCCAGCCCTGCCCCAGCTGTGTAGCACCTCACAGCCATCGACTGATAAACCAACAACTCAGTAAGAGAATTATTTTCCCACTCCCCCACCTTTCTAGGTGGGCCAGGGATTGGAAATGGATATTTTCCTCTTTGAAAGATAAATATTGTCCAGGTGTCACAGAGTTTGAGGGTGGGGTTGGCTTCATGGATGGCCAGCTCCAGCTAATATTCCATGGATCACTACGTACCCTGGCAAAAACATTCACCCTCCTCCAAATGGCGCATTGATTAATACAGCAGTATGTGCTAATAACCTAATAATAAACTGATTAATGGTTTGATACAACAGTTGTCATGAAGCAAGCCAGGAAATACTTCCCCCAGCTGAATGGGAGGTTGCTATCAAGCTTGATGTGAATTTAATAAGAGCACAAATACAACTGCTGGCTCCAGGGGGTGGTTTGCCTGGCTGCAGACACGTGTGCTCACAGTGAGCTCTCATGAAGAGACGGGCAGGCTGTGCATATAAGAATAAAAAAAAAAAAGAAAAAGATAGAAGATATAAGCAGAAGAAATAAGAGAGGTCTGTGAACATCATATTGTATAAAGGCTTCTTGCTGATTCCCAGCTGCCCACAATGATGTAGGAAGAGCCCGAGGAGGCCAGGGAAGGGTGAACTCGGACAGGTTGTGGCTCTGGGAGGACTTCACCCCTCTGGGGTACACACAGCTCCTCCTCTTTGGGCAGCTCCTCAGCAATTCGGCAGAGCCAGGAGCATCTCCCTCGTAGCACAGCCCTGGACTGGGCTGCCCAGGGCAGGGGCTGAGGCCCCATCCCTGGAGGGACTGAAAAGCTGGGTTGACCTAGTGCTTAGAGACATGGGTGAGTGATGGGTTTTATCGGAGTGAGGTTGAGGGTTGGACTGGATGATCTTAAAGGTCCCTTCCAACCTGGACAACTCAATGATTCTATAGCACAGGTTCCTGCAGAGCCCCCGACGGCGGCTGGGGGGCAGCGGGGAGATGGAAATATTTTCTATACAGTGGGAGAGAAAGAACATCTTCTGAGCCCTGCTTCCCTCCAGGGGCGGTGAGCCGGAGCTCGGTGATGCTGCCGCCGCCCTCTAGATGGTGCAGTCTGACAAAAAATTTGAGAAAAGGCTGTAATTTGCTCTCACTGGGGTCTCTCCCTCTTTTTTTTTTTTTTTTTTTTTTTTCCTGAGCAGAGATATTATTTTAATTGCATTTACAGGAGGGCAAATTGCCAATGACCGGGCACTGGAACATCGCGCTGCTGGTAATTCCCCTAAGTGCTGGGAGAAGAGCCAGACCCAAAATGGTATCTGCGTGTTTCCTAAAGCCTGGTGCGCCGTGCCGTGTTGTACCTTGAGCTATTTATTTTGTGCATTAAGTTTCTACCTAAACCATCCTATTCGATTTTTTAATTTTTTTATTTAACCCAGGTGTCTGTGTTGAGCTTGGGAGGTCAGGCTGGGAAATGTCGCGGAGCTGAGCGGGAGACCTTCTTCCCTGGTTTGGGGAGTTTATTTATAGCTCAGAACCACGGTTGCTGACTGCAAATTTTTTAGTGCACAAAGGCAGTAGTGTATGCGCCGTGCTGCAATGGAGGTATCTCACAAAGCTGGTCCCTGTCGGCAGCGTTCCCCCTCCTACAGCCCTCCAGCAGGTCAACGCTCCACCGCTGGGCATGGAGACACCAAATCCACGGCCGTGCCCAGGTCTGGGGGCTGGAAAAGCCCTGAGGACTTCCCTTAGTGGGGCTGGGCACGTCCACACCAGCAACCACCCTGCCCAGCAAAGCATCCCAATAACAGCTCTGGGGATGGAGATTTGTCTGTGTGAATTTTTTTATTTTTTTAAACCTTTACATTTTCTTCCCGGTGTGTAATTGCTATTTCCCATGAATTCCTCCTCTCCTGCCCTTTGAAGTGGCCTTTGCTCCGACCTGCTGGCCCCTTCCCCAGGCTGCCGGGGAGGCAGCAGGGCTGGAGGAGCGGGGAGTTCCTCAGCCCGGGGAACACGGGGGTGAAGGATACGGCTGGGTTTTGTGATAGACTGTAAGCCCAGTCCGGTGGGTTTTTTGAGAGTATTATCAGAAGTGAAAGGCTACATTTAAAAATGTATAAGCAGGGACTTTCAGCACCGCATGCCTTCATTCATAATTCACCAGTGCTCCTTTCTAAAGAAGACTTGATATTTTTACAAGGTAAATGTACTTTAAAACCTTTCTTTACTTTGCAGTGAATGCGCGATTAAGTGAGCTCACTGAAAAGGAGGAGAGGGAAGGAAGGTTTAGAGTAGGGTCGCCCAGGTAGCCATGAATTGGGTGTAATTTTCATGTGACAGGGAAATGCTGTTGCATTCTAGTTGACAGCCCAGCCGTGGATTTGGTGCTGGTAGAGTGACTTCTGAAAAGATCTCCAAATTCTTGGCTAGTGACTATTGCTATCTACGTCTTTATGCCCGAAGCCAAGGAACTGCTTGGTGGGATTTCATTCTCATCTCTCCCTGACCTGCCAGAGACCCACGTTGCTGAAACCAATTGAGCAGACTGGTCTGGCCTGAAAGCCTGACCAGTGTCAGGCCTGGCCTGAAAGTGTCCTAACACCTAAACCAGCCCAAAAAGTGTGTTGATACGTAGGTAGGAGAGAGCTCTGCAGATGCTAAATCAGACTTGGCATGGAGCAAATTGTCCATGGAGTGTGTGACGATTTTCTCAGCAGACCAAGCCAAATGGTGACTCTGAGTCCCTGTCTCCTGCCCACCACCACGAGGTCTCACGTTGCCCAGCTCTGGTGGTGTCCTCAGCCTGGGCTTGCTGAGTCCTCCTAGCTGAGAGAGATTAATGGTGCTGCTCGCTTTCCTCCCATGGAGCAAGGATGCAGGCTGAAATTGTCCAAGTCTGAAATGATCTTCCAATGCATTCCCTTGGAAGTAGAGACAAGGATTTCCTATAACTGACTGGGAAGAGTTTCAGCACATCACACACTGTAAGCCAGAAGCTGAGCAGAGAAGATCTTGAGAAGTTGAGACATCAAGTCATAGCTGTGCAATGTAGCTGTTCCCACCTCATCTGAGCTACCCCAAGACACAGGTATGTGCATATTTGATTTGCCTCTGTTGAGAAGACGTACTAAATCTATTTGTCCAAAGTCTCTGTAGCAGGATAGGGAACGGGACCTCAGTTCAGCCACAAGCTGGATCTAGTGTGAGATGTTGTATGTGCTAATTGTTAACCAACAGGTACATCTCAGGCTCTGGGAGAGCTTGGCACGACAGATCGGTGCTGTTGTACCTTGAGGATCAGCTCAAAAAAAGCTGGACTCTGGTCCATGAAGTCAGGAAGGCTGTGGTGCAGGGAAGGAGGTCCCCTGAAGTGAGGAAACTTGTTGGTGGCAGCACATAACTTCACTCAAGTCCATGGTGCTCAGACCCCTGCTGGCCCCAGCCAGCTCTACCTGCTGTGCTTCCTCCCATCCCTACGTGGTCTGCTCGCCCTGGGCCAGTGGTTGCACTTGCCTAGATCTGAGCTGGGAGAGGATGGAGAAGATGTTTACTCTAATGAGAAAGACCCACTGTTTCAGTCTCCGCAGCAATTAGGAGCAAAGCGCTTTGGAAGCACCTTCCCTGCACCTATTATATAGGCTCAGTGTGAGGTGCAGCCATTAATCAGACACGCTGCTGGAGAGAACTGCTAATTGAGAGCAGCCCAACTCCCTGAAGCTTCCCTCCCTCTTCCTGCCCACGCTGAAATAGATGATTTGTTCTGGGCACTGGTGTTCCAGAGCAGGTCGTGGCAGGCTGGGGCTTTTCACTTCTACTCTGCGGGACATTGGAGGAGGCAATGAGTGTTATGAGTCTGAGGTAAGGAGTGTTTATATTATAATAAAGTGTGTGTGCACTACCTGCCCCCGTCCACATCCATGCCATGGTGTGGAGGATGCGTGCTCACACTCCAGTCCTGCAGGAAGAGGTAAGAGTGGGTGGCAATAGGAAGCAACTGGAGAATCTCCATGAACGTGCACATCGGTGGCCACCAGCTCACCAAGGCAGCACCAGTATAAAGAGTATTTCCAGCTGTTGTTAGAAAACTCAGCATGCTCACCTCCTTCACTTAATGCAAGATGGGGTTGCAATATCCAGTACTTCAACATCAGGAAGACTTTTTTTTTTTTTTTGGTGCTCTCAGTCCTCTTACAGTCTAAGAGCCACTTGTGGGTGAAAGTGCTGCTCACTAGCAGAGCTCTGGAGCAGGACTAGCTCAAACTACAGAGAGAAATGAAGGAAAAAAAATGTAATCTCATGTATGGATGGATGGAAAATTCATGGAAAGCACTGGAGTTGCAGCACAGTGAAACCAGAGGAAGAGGAATCAGTCAGGTCCCATGTCCCTGGGACTCAGCCATCTCTGGACAAGGTTGCTGCTACGCTGAAAGCTGGGCATGAGCACCTGCTGCTTTATTTTCTAGACAAAATCAGCATTTTCATCCCCATTTTTGTTTTCTGCAGATGGATGTATCTTTTTCCCCTCTCCACCAAGATCACATGCAAAGGGTGCTGCTAGAAACCCAAGACAACCCTTTATGTGGGGTGTTCCTGCTTGGTTTTGTCCCCAGTGCAGTTTTATTATCTGAAGAGAGGTCTTTTGGGGGTAAAAGTAAGGAAAAAAGCCTCTCTCCCTGGCAAGGCTATTTGTCTCCACCTAAGCTTGTTCCTATATAATCCTCAACTGGATCTGCCTTTTTGTTTTTCCTTCGCTGCTCAGTTCTTCATCCTTTAGGAGGTGCTTAGGACTCGGCGATGAAAGGCTGCCTCCTTCCCTCAAAGGATCAAACCCACTTGGCCTGTTTTCCAGCCTGATTGATGTTTATATCTATTAATTGTTTTCTCTCTCATTTTCTGATTTCCTACTGATATCACAGAAAGCCCTGAAGAAAACAATCTTTGATGGAGAATAACATATTTCAGAAGACAACTTCCCACCTCCAATGTTTATGGGTAATTAGAAGATTGAGTATAAATTACTTGCAAAGCTGCTTATTAGTGTATTTTTCCTTCTATTACCTAAAATAGTTCATTTTTCTGTGCGTTTTAGACATCCTGGGCTCTTTTCCATGGAAAAGGCAGAGGCCACTGCCTCTACTCCTGTTGTCTATGTCCTGCCAAATTTGATTTTAAGCAATATAAGGTTTTTAACATCTCCTGTGACGTGGGTCCTGGTGTTTGTGTTGTTCTTTATCTTCCACAGGCGTTAGCAAGTGAGAACCCACGCGCTTCCCAAGGCAGAGGGGTCCTGAGAGTTTCCATTGATGGACAAGTGGGGGTAAAAAATGCAGTGATGTCACGAGATGACAGGAGGAGTCAAGATGAATTCTGGAACGGGAGATTCTCCTTCCTAGTAAGTTTTGGCTGCAGATGAAGGAACACATTAATCACAGGATGTGACCTGATCTGAGGCTGGTTCAGTTTTTCAACTTTTAACAAAGTCAGAACTGGGAATTCAGCGGAAAAAGCCTTTTGAGTCACATTATATGGCAAACTCATGTTCAGGACAGATGGTATTTTCTAAAAGTAGCTGTTTACTCCTAGAATTACTCTTCTTCCTTCCTGTGGCATTTCTTCCTCGTTCTGTGGTGCTTCTGCCCACAAACTTGTCTTTTTCAGCATATTTCTGGTGGCAACTTTAAAGATCTTAAAAAAAAAAAAGCTATAAAAAACCCCTCTTTGTTTTCTTACCTTCATGTTCCTCCCCGGCAATATCCTGACCTAATTATGGATAAATGCACAATATTTAGTTATTTTGGAAAATGCCCTTTGTCTTCTTATAGGAGGTATAATTAGCAGCTCAGTTCATCTTGCTTTTTTTTGTTCAGCTAAATGTCACCCTCTCCATTTGTGTTGTTGCCTTTGTTTCCATCTAAGTAAGGAAATCAAGAATAGATGGCAAAGAGGACTATATCTTCTTCAGTTCTCTTTTAGACAGCCCCTTTCAGCCGCGCTCCCCTCCTTTCCCCCTGGCAGAGGAGGCTCTTTCAGGTGGCTGTCACTGTCACCTCTCCCGTCCCACAGACCCCACCTGGTCCCTGCCCTTTGCAAACCGGGACCATCGGGATTTGGCCCCACGGGAGCCATAGACAGGGCTTGACCCAAATCGTTAGAGCCCTTATGGGGCAGAACCAGAGCCAATTAAACACCTTGAAGGTGCCATTCTGTGTCAGCCTCATAGTCCTGTGACAAGACTGGGCTTTTGTGTTCCTTGGTCACAATCTTGAACATTAGATTTATTATTTTTTTTGCTATTTAAAGCGTATTTTCTTCCAGTTCGGACAACGCTGACTTTCCACTGGTACTGTGTTCATTAAACTGCCTCTAAGTCCACAGCAGTGTTCAGAAGTTCTCCTCATTAAATCTTGGAAGGCAGAACCTTTCCTCTTGTATGTCGGAGAGGATAAAAGCACTCGCAAAGTTCTTCCCTATAGAAATAAAAATAGTCCCAGAAGCACAGCATTTTTTTCCTTCCTATTCCACACAGACTGCTCTGCTAATGATGGCAACTACTATTGTCTCATGGCATTTCTGGTTATATTTACAAAAAACCCAGAATAATTTAATAGGAATTCTTCTCTTCATATAATTAACCGACATCCTCGCTCTAGTGTCTTGGTGGTAGCCCTCACCCCGGATTCAACACTCACTTCAGAAATGAAGCTGGAGATACAGATGCTGAATTTTGCACTCTTCACGATGCTGAATTTTGTTTTGTCTGGGTTTAGGCTTTATACTTGTTATAAAATTAAAGATATCCCAACTCTCAAATTATGAAATTGCACTTATTTTAGGTATAATGGAACTGCAAGTGTCATTATTAACTTGTTTGCGTGAGGCAGAGAAAAAAAAATTAGAGAGTTAACTGCAAAAGGAATATGAAAAAAGCACTGGCTTCAGGTTAGACGTGATACGTGTCTGAAAAATGGGAGCCAACGGGGAACCTGCAGGGCCAACCTCTTTGCAATTAATCCCAGTTTACCAAGGCCTGGAAAGCAGGTTTCCAGCTGATATCTATTACAGGGCACCCTGGAGCAGGGGGGCAGAAGAGCAGTCTGTAAGGGGGGAGCCCACCCCAGCTGCCCCCGAGGCTCTGGGCTCTGCTCCTTGGGGGGACGGGGCTGCGGGAACCCCCCGCTCCCCTCTGATCCTGCCCTGGAGCTGCTGCTTCTCCAGCAGAGTCACAGTAACGGGGAAAAAACCCAATCCCAGACAAAATACATACTTTGCTCCGTGCCCACTGCCACGGCCGAGGGAAACCCCGGGGGCAGGCGTCAGTCAGTCCCCACGGGAGGTGCCCAGGGACTCTGCTGGTGGCAGCGGTGCCACAACCACAGCCTCGCCTGGGCAGGAATAAACCTTAGCAGAATAATATCAGCTTTCAGTTAAAACATCGCTTTTTGGGAAATAATTGTGTTGATGAACATTTTCTGCATTGTCTTCTCGTACTTGTCAATTTTTCCTTTGTGAAAGAAAAACTCTTTTCCTTCCTCCTCCTCTGACTTCTGGTCTTTGCAGTGCTATTTTTCACGACGACTTTGTTTGAATTTTCAAGGAAGTGGTTAGGCTTTCCCAGATGGTGCAGGGATTGGGATTTCAGGAGGACACAAATTCCACTTTTACTGTTAATTAAAAAGAATTCTGAATATATAGCAGGATGCTGCTGCTGCTGAATTTCCAGTGGAAGAATTTGTCCACCCTCCTTGCCTGGGTGGGACCATCCTCCAGGTCTCTTCCCAATGTCCCACTCCTTGGTTGGGTTCAGTCTTATGTTG
Source organism: Gallinago undulata (assembly GCA_026546715.1). Lineage (NCBI taxonomy): Eukaryota > Metazoa > Chordata > Aves > Charadriiformes > Scolopacidae > Gallinago > Gallinago undulata. Next base: position 1,248,365 of record JAOTQQ010000071.1, on the reverse strand, counting down.
CCATCTCTATTTTATGTTGCCAAAGTGAAAGAAGGTACGTTTTCTATGGAAGTAGTTGCCTCAGGTTTTCACCGTCACAGCCTTTTGATAACCCTGGGTGTGTAGAATTCCAAAGGTCCGTAACACTGCTCTAGGGATAGGGAAGAGCAGCTTCTTTCATTCACAAGCACCGAGCACGTCAGGGCAGCCGGGCACAGCTGAGGGTCTCCTGACCAACACTCATTGCCACTATTGTTCATGCTCACACCAGAGATGAATCTCTTTGCCCACAGCAGATGATGACTCCGATTTATTTCTGTCTGTGAAAGGGACCCAACCCAGGGCTCTGGCTCTGCACAGCCCTCGCAGGGACACCCGAGTGTCAGTTCATCACTTGAGTTTGATTAAAGGACAGTTGTGATGAGCAGCCCCGCTTGTTTTGTGTCTTCTGCTCTTTTGTGTTGCTGTTAACACACACTTAGCACCGGCTGCGCCGGAGGCTGGCCCTTGCCTGGATGCTAAGCCAGCTGGACTCAAAAAGGGCCTTTTTAGTGATTTCAGAGGACCTTGGATGCAGCCTCTGATATGAAGTATCACAGGCTGGTAGTTATAATAATTTGCTTTTTCAATCACAGGAAACTCCATGCTTCTAGATACAACCAGCTCAGACAAATACATATTCAAGCGAGAGTGCACCATAGGTGGGAAGATAAATATAATTGCACCCAATTTTGCACTTGCACTTGTCCTCTAGGAGCTAAAACGAGATTTTTAATATACTTATTATGAATATGTGCATCTGCTCTGCCATTTTTTGCATAATGAGCACATTCCTGATACTTAAGGAATTAGCTTCCTCTCTCTCTAAGAGATAGGCAAAATGAGGCATGCTGTTATTCCTGTATTTATTTATTCATTCATTATTATTTTGCCTGGAGCATACTGGGCAATCCATCTTGTGCGCGGGAAAACCCCAGGGGCTACGGAAGAGGCTCAGCATCCAGCTCTGAACTCAATTAGCACAAATCTCCTTCTATAAATTAGACCACGTTGCGGAGAAAGGGGAGAACGTGGCTCCCTCCCTCCCTGGCAGGGAACAGTTATTTTCACCTGTTGAAAGACTGGGCCCCATGTAAATAGCTGAGGGGTTACTGTTTAACCAGGGCCCCCCCCGTACCACCGCCTGGTCAAATAAAACACCGCTACAACCACAAAGGTCTTTTAATTTTTAACATCCTTATTTCCAGGGTGTTTCTCAGAAGCTGAGGGGGTGGCTCTGTACCACCACCCTCTGCGGCTGCTCGGGGCTGGACCAAGGAAACCTGAAGCTGTGGGGGAGGTTTCCAATAACTCCAGGAGATGAAGTCCTCTAAATACACTAAAAAAACTAACTAAAAGAAACACCTAAAACCAGTGAAATACCGACCATTTCTGGTGAGCCTGGAGGCTCTACACGGCGGCTCTGCCATTGCCTCTGTAAGGGGTGAAAAAAACCTCCGCTCTGGGGACCACACATCCTGAACGCTGCAAAAACTATTTTTCCCCAGGAGTTATCATTGAAACACCCGAGTCACAACACGAGTTTTCTCACCTTATTTTGGCTTCTGCAGAGAGAAGGGCTTCCTTCTGCTTCCTGCATCAAACCTGAACAAAGCCACCAGCTCCTCGTGCTTACCCTGCTCCGAACAGCGGAGGAGTTCCTGGGGGACAGCAAGGAATCAGGGAGACTCAGCTGAATTTCTAGTTACTTTTTTTTACTTCAGCTGTTGCCAACCCATAGAGGAAAAAGGGGTAACAGGGTCCATGGCAGAACCTCCCCCTCCAAGCACTTGGGTGCTGGAAAAAATGCTGAAGGACCAAGCCACCACTTTCAGTGCACATTTCAGTTTAAAAACAGAAGTCAGGAGGACCTGCAGGTGCTGAATTAGTACGAATTGGGTTTTTCTTACCGATTTCTTGTGGGTTGCTTGGGACAATACCACTTGCAGTCCTTCCTGATGGAAAAAATGCAGAATTTAAGGAGCAAAGTTTTTCTACACCCATGGAGGCAGGGTCTTCATCTCCATGCAGGTAGGGAAAGCTCAGAAAGTGTCCTCAAATACACCCCTCAGGTGGACAAGGAGAGTAAAGCGCTCGGTCGGGCTCCTGGGAATGGGCTCTGGAGGAATAATTGATTTCCCAGGAATTATCACAGAAGCCTGCTCAGAGTGTCACAAAGTGGGGTCTCCGTGGGCACGGCCAACCTAAGGGAACTTGCTGCAGTCGGTTGGGTCTGAGGGACACTGCCAGCATCTTAACAAAACTCCAATTACAATGCAAGGACCTGGCCATAGATGCCTCGATTTATAGATAATGAGTTTTTGGAGTTCATTCAGGCTAAAAAAACATCAATTAAAAATGGAAATCCAGCACAAATCAGTGAAGCAAACAGCCAGAAATACAGAGAAAAGATAAACAATAATAATAATAAATTATTTAAGCTTTATAGCTAAGAAAGCCATGAGGAAGTCAGAGAGACTATTCATCTGTAAAGAGGGCAGAAAGCAGATAATGGGCCTAAATTCTGCTTCTGTAAAACTCTCACTGGCTTTGCTGATTGGGGGTCTGATTTGGTTTGGGAAACGGCGTGAACCCCGCAATGGATGGGCCAGAAAAGCCTTTTATCATGGCTATTGATGAGCCCTGGAGCTTCTGCAAGAGGTTAGTGAGTTGTTGTGGTGAAGGGCTGAAGGGAAGCTGCTCATGGTTCTGGGTAGCCTCATCTTCTTAGTTTACAAACGAGAAGAGGGTTTGTCCTCCATTTCTGAAGCTCAGCCTGAGCTCGGGGCAATAAAGCTGCTCCCGGGCGGCGTACCAGTGTCAGAGAGAGGATTTCACCATCGCCTTGCCCGTGACGTGCTGGGTTCGTGCTTCATCCCCACCGGGGCCTCCTCAGCCGCGCTGCTTACGTTGGGCTGGCAGCTTTATCCATCCTTTGTCATTAGCTGCCCAGGAGGGCTCAGGAGACGCAGGCAGGCTGTAGTCCTCGACTGATTTCTGGCCCCTTCTGACCGGTGTCCAGGTGCTCCAGCGACCTCCAGAGATCTCCGAACTCCAGCAGCCGCCTCCCAGGGACACAGGCCCCGGAGCAGCACCGGCAGCTGGGGGTGAGGTTTTAAATGGTCCATCTTTTGGGCAGGATCTATCTCAAGTCCCCCCAGGATGTATTTTGAAGAGACGTCAGGGTCAGCTGAAGGGTGTGGGGGGGTTTGTACGTGTGTCGATCATCCCGTGGGCACCTTTCTAGAAGAAGCAGTTGAGGAACTCACATGGGAGCCCTAACGCTGTTCCTTGCCGTGGCCGGGGCACAAGGCCACCCGGATTCCCACCTTCAGACAGGGGGTGGGTGCTCTGATCTGACACCCCCCATTTGCAGAGGTTCTGCTTTAGCTCAAGCTGCTGGTTCCACCAGCAAGTGCTGGGGCTGGGTCCGGGCAGGAGTTGAGGCAAAAACACGGTCTGCTGGTGATGGGAGAGGGGCTGGGGGGAACGGAGGCGGTTTGAAGGAGAGGAGCTGATCTCCCAGCACACAACCCTTCATATCATGGGTTGGACACACACGCAGGCGTTCCCCCCATCCTGCTCAAACCCCAAACTTCTTCACGTGGACTACACCAAACCTGCAGGAATGGAAACCCTTGGAAAGCGTCAATACCTCACAAAAGATGGAGCAGCAGAGAGTGCATATTCCAGCACCTTTTGAAGACAATCTCGAGCCACAAACTTTCTCTCTGACCTTGCACTGAAGGAAGAGGTTCTGGAACCACCAAACCCATACCCTCCTGTTTGCTCAGTCTTCATTTCCCCCCCCGACCAGAGCTGGTCTGACCTCAGTTCTCAGCAATTTTGACCCACCAAATTGAATTGCTTTTCATTTCTTTCTAGACAGCCCCCAAAAGTGTTGGATTGGTTCTTTCCTGATGCAAATGTAGAAGGATGCAAATAATTCAGTTTGATCTAGTCACAGACTGAGCTATGGCTGGAGGCTACCTATGAATCACTTTTAGCATAAAAAAAAATATTCTCAAGAAATCCAGCTGCTTCTAAGCAGTAATAACTTTAAATTCCATGTGAAAACTTGTCCCAGGCAACTCAACACTTCCCTCAAACACTCAATTTACAGCTTAAAAACAATCTTCCTTGTGCATGTTCATTTCTGCATATTAAGCCCCAAATATTTTAGTAAACAACCACTGGCAAGAAAGACCGTAGAAACACCCAAGATCTGGAATAATTTCTGGAAAATGAATTTTGCGGTCCTACACTCAGTACTAGAGGAACATTCTCTCCACCAGGATGCGAATTATCAAGGCTCTAATACACATCCAGCCCCAAGCTGGAACCTCAAGGGGCTTTGTCTGGGGCCACAGGAGCCTGGGGACAGTCTCCAGGAGGAGTTTGGAGGGTTAAGGGGACAATGCAGGTTCTGCCATAGCAGAGGGCAGGATGTCCCCCTCAGAGCTACGGGTACCATGTAGGAACCAGAGTATCCTGAGGATGCTCCTCCCCTGAGGGCCCCACAGCACCAGTTCCTTCCCAGTCCAGTGCCCGAGGGCAACAGCCAGGCTGAATCCCCGGCTCCTTCCTCCCACCGGACGCTCCTTGCTCCCATCGCAAACTCCTCCGGGCTGGTACCTCCACCACGGGCCCTGCTGATCCCAGCACTGGTAACACTGCAAACAGTGAGAGCTTTTGTTGATTTTTATTTTTTTTTTTAATTTGTGTGAATTCCCGTTGATGCTTAAACAACAGAAAAACAGCAAAACAAAATGAGGCTCTCACCTGAATTACTCCAGAGAATACAGTGAGCTCTTCTAGGCTCTCAGATACAGATGTAGTTAGGTGCTCTTAGAAGTGTACTATCTATTTTTATCTGTTATTTATTATGGATTCTATATTTACTGTGCTGAACACGTTATGCCCCAGTAGACTACATCGATTTCTTGGTATGTTTTTACCTGCCTCCTGATGCTCCCCCCCTTTGGAGATTGGGAGACAAAACCCCGTTGGATTCCGCTGTTTCTTTATCTTCTCAGAGCAAAGCTGTTTGTCCGTGCGGCAGGTGCGGCTCCTGGGGAGACGTTCCACCCTCATCCTCCTCGCCACAGGAATTACTGACCTGATGATGATGCAGCCCCTCCAGAGCCACCGCCTCGCACCGCGGGGATCTGCTGTCACACACGTGTGACAAAGAGCAGGACCTCTGCCCTCCCCAAACCCCCCCTCTCCTCCCCACCACGGCCCCCAGAACAGGCAAAGCCACCCTCAAGCTGTCCCTGCTGCCGAGATGGCCGGGCAAGCCCTTGGTGACTGCAGAAGGATGGATTTCACCCCAGGAGAGCAACACACTTTCCCTAAAAAGGTGCAGATGCACCCCAAAACTGCAGCTTTGCCCCCCTTCCCTCCCCGGGCTGGCCAGAGCCGTCCTCAAGGCTGTATTAGCCCAGGAGCTGAAAGGCAGAGCCTCAGGTTCAGCCCCCCAGCTCCTGTCCCATCAGTCAAGCCCACCCACCCCTGCCCACGGAGAAGAGAACTATCAGAACAAGGCAACAATTCTTTTCCCTTCCCAAACCAGCAGGAAATTAACGTGAGTCAACGCTCTACCCCCCCGGCAGCGGGACCACAACCACAGCAGAGCTCCTTGGGAGACACCGAGAAGCAGCTCCACAGCTTCTATCATTAATCAGCCCTTCCACTTCTCCAAATAACCCCAGGCCAGTCCCGTGCCCTCTCCAAGGGCCTGGACTCAGCTCTTCCCATCCCCTGCCCGAGCACTTTAGGATCCCGCTGCTCAGGTGGGGTCAATTCACCCCAATTTCTCATCAGAGGCCAGAGGAGGAAATCTCTCCCAGCTCTGAGCTATTACCTCCCTTTTTCCAAGATGCTGGCCTGTCTCCTGCCAAAAAAAAAGCTTTCCCTTCGGTTTTTCTGCATGCCTAATTGAGGACAGGGGACAAGAATTTTTAGATGTAGAGAGTGGTAGCACAGAGCTTGTGAGGGGGGCATCAAGGCTCAGGAAAAGAGAAAAACCAGAGACCCTACAGATGGCAAGGATGAATGACCTCTGGTTAATTATTCTCCAGAAACACTACTAATCCTGCAGAGAAATTCAGAATCAGGTTCACAAGAGCCAGTTTATGTCCCTGTAGAGACCTCCAGTTTGACTCACCCGGCCAGAAGCTCCTGACCCACAGCCCAGCTCCTCCAGGACAAAGCCCTGGGATGCCCCTGCTCCTCCATGAGCCAAGAGACCACCAAGAGCAGGACAAGTTCATGGTCACCAAGAGCAGAGCTGGGGCAGTGATTTTATAGCCCCTGCCCGCTCTCCTGGCACAATCTCATCATGAGAAAAGGCTGCACCTGCAGGAAAGCCACAGCCAGGCGTTAAGGGTAAAGCAAGGATAATGTCATCCACTTCACCTTTTAAAAATCCCAAGTTCTGGGCTTTTTTGGCTGACAGAAAGAGCTGCAGCGCGAGGGCTGCGTTAGAGAAAGCATCCTCACGGCCACGGGTGGGTCTCGGAAAAAAAAAAAAGCCATGGGGCAACCCAAAAATTTTCCAAGTTTATGGACACTTTTATAATCCGAGATGTTCTGATGTCTTTGTACACCACCGCTGTTAGAGTCACGGGAATTTGAAATGGGCAGTGAAATAGTAAAAGACATATGTTTTTCAGTGATAAAGCATCAACCTCAGAACCGAATGACGCTTCATAAAGCAGCTCTTTCTCTCATTCATAATTCCAATCTGCTGAGATGCCTACATTTAGTCTATCTGGCTATAAGCTTTTAAAGTGTATATATATGTTTATAAATCCCTGAGACGAAAGACATAAAATGAAACAAATGACAGACTTGAATTATAGTTGTGATGAATATTGTCATAATAAATTCTCTCCTTGCCCAGAAGAGAGGCGAGGGATTCCTTCTGGACCACACCATGTTTTCACCAGTCAAAACCAGCTGCTTGTTCAATTTACAGCTTGCTTTTGGGCTGCAAGTCTCCGTGCTCATTACAGGAACTCAGCTGAACATGATTCACAACTATTTGGTGAAGAAAACCACGTTTCTAGAGAATTTAGGCTGAGATTTTCTGGGCTGTGCAAGGGCTTTTGCCTCCCAAGTCCAGGGAAGCGATGCACCTACATCCTCTGGGCACAATCTTTGCGAGGCGTTTCTCTACAGCACTAATTGCGAGAGGAAGATGCTGAAATGACTCAAACCAGTGCTTTCGTATGAAAAAACGAGCCCTTTCCAACACCACGGTCCTTACCGGGGCTGCCACGTGCCTTCAGCACCGACTCCCTGCCCCGGCTCGACCGGCTCCTGGTACAGACGGGGGTGACAATTTAACAGCTACTTCTGCAACTCATGGCTGCTGCTCCCACCTTGGCTCTGAACCAGATTTCCAGGGAAAAATGAATCCATTCGGACGCGGCGGCTACACGTTTTGCCATATCTTTATTGCACTTTTACCACGTCGCAAACAATTCCACAAAAATGCTGCAAAAGTAAGCCTAGAGCTGCCGAAAGCAGCTTTTTTTACCCATATATGTATATATTTACACAAAACTATCAAAAGCAAAGTTGAGAAGCAGCAGCTCAGCTATGATAGTCTAGAAAGATAAGAGCTGCCACCTCCTTATGGACAAATAGTACAACTTGTCATTTTACATCACTTTGTAAAACCAACATTCAAGTATTCCTGTCAATGCACAATTAGTGACATTCCCTTCCGGTAACCACTGTTTATTATTATAATAATTATTATTTTTTGCCTTTAAAAGTTCATAATGCCTTAACCCTTTAAATGCTGAGTAGCTGGGGGGGAGGAAGCATTCAATTTAAATAAGATACAGTGGATTAGAGCACTTAAAGGGTTAACACAAAGTACTAAGTGGACCGTCACCACAAATAAAGTGTGAGTCACAGAACTATGCCGTCCCTCTTAGTCAAATTTGGTAGGTAGGTCTGGGGTTTCATAGATATACCATATATAAATACAAAATATTAAGTAAAGGCCTCCTTTCTATACAAAAAGGACAGGAGGTGTTTCGCTGCAGGACTGCTGTCTGTCCGTGATCTGAATATTTTCGGAAACTTCTCGTAATCTCTCTTTAGGAACTAAGGAAAAGCATCACATTATTTTTCTTAATGAACTAAGCCTTTGCAGAGTCTACACTTTACCTACTTTGGGAACAATTATATCTCATTTCTGAATTCACTGAATTCACAAAGTGGCATATACAGTCTTTTGCAAGACTTCTTTTTTTTCTTTTTTTTCCTGTTTGAATCTTCGTTACTCGGCTGGTCAAAGCGTAGTCTTGCCATTTCACTACCTCTCGGTCGCAACAGTGTTAACATCAGCGTTAAAGTCATTTTCAACCACGTTGTCATAACCATCCTTCTCTATGCAGTCACTAACAGCCTTGAGGACAATCCGCAGCCGCCTGTCCATCGCCTCCAAGTGAGGCTGGTAGAGAACGGGAGCAATTTTATCCTTTAGTAAAGATTCCTTCATCAAGAGACTGAGTTTGTATTCCTCCTTGGCTAACAGCTGTAATCGCAGATAGGTGGACTTCCTTATTCTAGGAGAAAAAAACACACGCAAGTCGGTCTTGTCAGGGCTAAAAGGCTCATCGTCAGCAGAGGGGTAACGGTGTGAAAACAGAATCACAGAATCCCATGGGGTTGGCAGGGACCTCTGGAGATCATCCAGTCCAACCCCCTGCCGGAGCAGGG
>JAOTQQ010000071.1:1215125-1233619 GCA_026546715.1 Gallinago undulata | reverse complement strand
GGGCAACCTGGGCCAGGCTCTCACCACCCTCAGAGTGAAAAATTTCTTCCTGAGATCTCATCTAAATCTCCCCTCTTCCAGTTTGAAGCCATTACCCCTTGCCCTATCACTCCACGCCCTGGTGAAAAGAAGCCCTGATTTCCAGGGGACGAGTGAGATGGCCCAGGTGTGGAGATGCAGTGAGGTTTCTTCTCACCTATCCCTGCACCGGGCCAGGGAATAACACCGTGCATTGATGGGCATCATCAACATCTACCCTCTGAAGGGGCTTCCTCTGCAAACAGTGGTCTCCCAGCCCGAGGGGAAGAGCTTTGTACAAAATCAGTAACATTTAGCGCTTGTTTTAATTCCAGAGATGCCCATGGGTGCGTGGAGAGGGACACACCACCCGCAGACACAGCGTGTCCCCGTGCCCCTTGTCCCTGGGCACTGCTGGGATGGAGATGCAGAGACAAAGCCACCCCAAAGGCACCCGAGAAGCCTCCACAGCTTAATGCGGATGCAGGTATCCCAATGGCAAACCTCAATTTGCCCATTCTCCCGCAAAAACCGAGTCACTTCGTGGCCCCTCAGGGGACAAGTCAACCCCTGCCAGCCCTCCTGGGGCTCCTGGTCCCTCCCTGGGCTCTGCACCCCCTGCTTTCCCTCTCCTGCCCTCCATCTGCCGCTTGTGCTGCCCGCTAGGCTTGTGGATTCCTTTCCAAATGCTTAATTTAGGACCTTAATACTTTTTCATTAAGCATTAATTAATGTCTGCCTCTTAAGGTCAGTATGAAATAGAAGGCGGAGGTTGGGCATATGTTAATGAGAATCCGGCTAATTAAACCAGGGACTTGCAGAGAAGAACTCTGACAAGTAACCAACACCTTTTAAGCAAACTATATTGATTTAGGAAATGTAAAATTGAAAGAAAAATTAATTGCTTAAGTGTTTTATTCTCCAGAAAAGCCTGATTCATGGTTAATCAAATATTTTAATTGAATTTATCTGAGGCCTCTAAATAAATGTGAATAAAGGATTACACTTGGATCATCCCTTGGATGTCTGGAATTTCATAATGACGAGATAAAGATCTTCATCCAAAGCGTCAGCCTTCCCTCTGGGCGGCCGTGCTCTGCTCAGCGCCACGGCCCAGCTCCGAAACCCACAGCAACCCCTGGAGCTCCCCCCTCAGCCCCGGCACACCACCTGGGAAGGCTAAAAAAGCAGGCAAACCTCCCAATCCCAATCCCAATCCCAATCCCAATCCCTCCCTGACTTGCTAAAATGGGAATCAAACCGCTCAGATTTCAAATGAGCCAAAGTGCCCCGCGCACCTGAACGGGCACAAGATGGTTTTGGCACTTTTTGCGTGTGCTCGTTTGCCTGCAAAATAACCAAGTGGGAAAAAAAAGATGGAGAGAGAGAAAGAGGGAGAGAAAGCGACGGAGGCACAAGCAGGGACAGGCTGTCACTGAGGGTGACGCTGGCTGTGGGTGACAAGGTTGTCAGTGTGGGTGACGGGGACGGGCTGTCTCTCGGGGTGACGGTGCCACGGGTGAGGACAGGGGGTGGGGAACGCTCTCACCGTCCCCACGACTGTACGTGTAAAGCCTCATCACACGGGGTATAGGGTGAAACCTCTGGTAGTGGTGCCATGCATCGTCCAACCCCAATAAATAACTCTCTGCTCAACTGTGTGTCCTGCAGAGCTGAACAGAAACACCAAGCTAAAAATAACAGCCGTAATAATGACTTTATTGGTGATCACAGAAGTGCGATAAGCGCTTTAAGAGAGAAAGCTCTGCAATGACAGGGCCCTGCTTTCTGGCCAACAGCAGTAAATGACAGTTACGTCGGGAGAAATGGTAATTAAGTCTTTGGATCTTGACTTTAGGGATGGGGGATGAACAGCCCCTGGGCAATCGCACAGGGAGCAAGGGCAAGGAGCTCTCCGGAGGCTCCTGCTCCAGATTCCCTGTCACACACACCACAGCCTGGGCTCAGCAACGCGCGTTTGCAGAAAGCTGAAATAATATGAGTTAAACCCCCTGGCACATAGAACTTTACATTGAACATTCCCCTATATATTCTTTCCCTTAAGAAGACACTTAAGCCTGTATTTTTGCGCCTTAACTCAGAGCCTTAATTTCTCCACCTCAGCATCCCAGATGTCAGGCAGAGATGACACCGCTTTCTCACCCACTTTGCCCACCTTCACCAGTTCTAGATGTATGCTCTGGTGAGCAGGACATGGGTTTACCCTGTGTTTCTAAAATCCCCACCCTGTGGAGCTCCATCCTTGGACTGGAGCCACCAGACGTTGTGAAAGAGCGAAGAGTAACAGAGACAGAGAGTGGTGTCAGCTCCTGGGGTCAGCCCTCAAAGCAAGACCAGGGACCGGGGACAATTCAGGTCCCTTCTGCTCTGGCCTCTGCCCGGCAGAGAATTTGAGCTGGAAGCAGGGTATGCTACACCTCTATTTGCTTGATTTTTTTCAAACCCTGTTGTAACAAAACCTGAGGTTCACGACTCTGCGAAAATTAGGTTTTGGTCAAACCCAGTCAAACCTGAGAAACGACCGTGTGTGACCAACAGGAGTGAAGGATCACATTGCGGCAGGAAAAAAAGTCTAAGTAACTAATGGGTTAAGTAATAAGGTTTTGGGTAAACTGAGAGCAACAGAAGAAATTGCTTTGGAAATTGCTCTACATAAAACATTTGTTGAATACATTGCTTTTGTGAACATAAAAGCCTGTCTCTGCAGATAATTTGTCAAGGGGAAAAGGCACTCATTCAAAACAATGAAGTCTTCTTTGCAGGCTGTGTCTCCTCATTTATATTTATTCAAAGGTTTAGAAGACAGTTCTATTAGAAATACCTGAGCAATTAAGCAATCCACACATTGTTCCCTTAAGGACCCGTTCAGCGGGATAGAAAAGAATGTAGTGTTATTTCCAAGACTACCTGGTGAGATGAAAAACGTTCTCCAGAGTTTCTTGTCCCGGGTGACGTCCCGGATTTCTCTCGTCATGTTAACCAGCCTGCCGGCGACCGGCGGCACGCGGCGGAAATCCAGGATCCTGCACGAGAGAGGGAAGGGATAGTTCAGGTAAAGGATTAAAACAGAACGATAGCGGTAGGTTTTAGGAAGGTTCATTACACTCTGAAGGCACATTTATCTGTGGTCTTTAAGGAGCAAAAAGCCCATCAACTTCAAACTGGATAATCCCTCATATAATATATTACAAAATATGCCCTGAATATGATCGGCTCTGCCTTGCCCACGTGGTACGGAGCGGATGCAAAATACGGGAGTATGGGCACACACCCTTCCATGAAACAGTGAGGATACGCAGAATTCCAGAAATAAGGGACAATAGAAACTTGTTTACGACTTTGTGCTACTTCAGGATTGTTATAACATGCATTTTACTCACCAGTTAAGTGATTTGAGGAATGGGATTTCAGCCTCTGTCTTCCAGAAACACCATCGAACAATAATTTATTTTCTTTTTCCTGACAGTCTTAGGGTTTGTTTGATTTATTTGCCCCTGCTCCTCTCTGATTTAATACCCTTACATCAACCTAAACAATCTCCCTCAGACTGCACATTTTCCCACGGGCAAATGCTGGGTGAAGAGCCTTTCTCTGCCCCAAACCCCCACTTTAGGAGATCATTAAAAACTCCCTATGAAGCATCACTGTTAGATACAGTAAAAGAGCAAAGTCCCCACAGAAAGCGTCCCTGTAGGTGGAGTTTTTATGTCCATTGGCTGCTGATAAGCTTTTCGGTGTTGGGTAGCAACTGCTTTTTCTGCTTATGGTTATTTAACAAACCTCCCTCCAGGAACTCCATTAATGGTTTTTCCTACAGCACCATCTGCTTAAAATGGCAATATAAAATATAAAGCAGAAGGGATCAACACCAAGGTCAACACCAATAAAATATAGAAGATCCATGAAGGATCTGACCAGGGTGGCTCTTAATGGCCAATCTACCTTGTGCCCCCGCTGGTACGTCCCCTCATCCCAACTCCAACCCAGCTGGCAGCAATACCACACGAACCCCCAGATCACCTGTGGCCCCACAGCTTCAAGCTTTTGAAAGGCTGTTTCTTGGCACTTCAGGGTGTGAAAGATGCTTCAGTTCTTACTCAGCCACTGACATGCCATGGTTTCTAGCCATACTGTTAGTAATTTGTCACTAATTACTAATTACTAATTCCGGCTCCTAATCTGGGCAGGCTGGGAGGGCTGCAGTCCCTTCCCAGTCTTGGTGTGTCCACCATACCCTGGGGGATGTCTTCAGCTCAGAGGAGCAGGGATGGCCACCACGGCCCTCCCCTTTCCACGGCCTTGTGGCCTAAAGACGTTCCTGAGATGGGATGGCCCCATAACTCCCTCCCCACCTCGGTGACGCCCCCCAGAATGCTCACACCATTCCCCACGTCCCCTGTGGATTTGGGTGCCCTTGAGCTGATTGGGGTGAGCCAGAGACATGTTCCCCGGGAGACAGGCCCTCTCCACACACCCTTCGGGATCACAGGGGGTATTAATTTCTCAGCTTCCCTTCAATAGCATTCCTTTCTTTTTGAGAATTGCTTACTGCCAGGTTTCTCATTCCCAGGGCGAGTTGCATTTCCTAATTATTAATCTACCCTTTCATCATCTGCCCTTCCATTTATCCATGGCGTTCCCTCACCTTTGCTCCATTTTCCCCATTTTTAGAAGGAATTCAGTTGCAGGGCTGGCCAAGTGCAGAAACTTATCACAATATTTCCACTTTTCTTTTACTGAAAGTCCATTTTACTTGCCTGTCCAAATGAAATGCTGCTATTTCTGCATTATGTCTTTCATAGTCTGAGAAATAAAAAAAGTCAGGCGGGGTTTCTTGTTCCCTGGTCTGTCTGCAAAGAAAAACAAGGAAAGTGTTTTAATGAAGGGTTAGCATTTCTAAAGAGCAGTACTCAGTCATCAGCCTGTTATTCACGAGTTCGGTATTGTTTGCTTAATGGCAGGCCTTTACATACTTCATGTATGCCTTATTTGCCAGGTAACCTTCATTTTGTCTTCGTTTTTAAACTACTGTAACAAAAAAATAATAGGAATTTGAGACTTGTGCACACAGGCTGCTGTCACAAAGCTCCTCCACACTAAGACTCTCGCTCTATTTAACAAGACCTGTTTTATCACTCTCAAACATTTCATTAGTGATAGCGGTGAAGACAATGTCATTTCATTAAATTATCATTAACTGTAATTATGAAATTTCCAAAAGTAATAACATTTTTCTTTCATCTCTGGCAGCCATGCAGCTCCTCTCTAAAGCACGACTCTCCATTTGTATTACTTAGAGCCAAAAATGACATGTTTTTCTCATTTCAGAAGAAATGGGATCATTGCAGTTTGACGGCCACGACACATGTCATGTTTCAAAGAACACTAACAAGACCGTGCTCCAGAGAGGATGCAGAATTTGTTGTTTCTTCAGTTTAAGAACCAATATAAAATGTCATTCTGATGGAAATAGAAAGGCTAAAGCTTCAGCACCGAAATCCACGAAAAACAGAAAGCCCTAAGTAATGAAGGAGCAAATCTTGGTCCCACTTTAGGCAATTTCCAGTCCTGATGGCGTTTGGATGGAGCACAACCCAGGCAGTTGACCAGGACAACGCCTGGGCCCCACCTCAGCTGGCCTGATGCCCTATTTCGAAGCCTTACACAGGAGATAAGCACCACAAAGCCGTTTTGCAGAGCATCTGCAAGGGAGGACACATCCCCAGCAGAGGAAAACAAAGCTCTTTCTCATTCCCCGCTGTCACAGGTGGCCAGATGACAGCTCGTGCGTCACCCGTGCTCCACACTGGCAGTTAAAGTACAGTTTCTACACCGGGACCTCATTGTATGAAAGGCTTTGGGGTGGTGCTGGTGCAGAGCTCAAGCCTCTGGAGAAGTTGCAGCAAATCCTAATTAGGAGGCTTGTTGGGAACCCAAAGCTGTGTCCACCCACACTCAGTCCCACAGAGACCACCATGACTCTCAGGACCAGTGTCTGCCCACATCCACCTGGCTGAGGAAACTGCATGAATCTGATGGTTTTTGACTATATGAAGACTTTGCTCGGGAACCAGCAGGCTCTGAAAGGCTGATACCCTCACTTGGACATTCTTCTTTACATTAACATCTTGGCGAGGCACTCTGTCTTGCCCCAAATGATGAACTACCACCATCATAGAGACAACATCAAGATATTTCAGTTGTGTCCAACCTAACTCAAGATTAGAGGCCCCTCAGAGGGGTCTTCAACACCTCAGTGATGCTCTGGCCAAAAGAGCACTGACCACGGGCACAGTAGTGGTCCCGGAGGTGGCCAACCCTTGGCAGAAGTCCTCTTTGGGCACTGCTGTGGCTGTAAAGGGTTCACAAGGAGACAAGTGAGCCTGGCATAAAACAAAACATTAATATTTGCTTTGTCTCCGTAACAAATGAAAGGGGAAGGAGCAGGCCCACAAAGGGGAACACAGAGAACTGGAATCCTAGGGCATGTCACACCATAGACCATGCCATCGAGACAAGAACCAGGAGAGCTGCAACCTCCTTGTGCATATTCCCCTCAAAAATGAAGAAACGAGCCCTGAACATAAATTCAAAGGAAAAGACTAACATATTTCTGTTGGGCAGAAGATAACACATTTGTGTATAACTTTCCCTCCCCTCCAGATTTTAAAATAGTCAATTTCTTCAACAAACCAAGAGAGAAAGATTCATCCCAAGCTTTTGCAAACTTCACACATATCAGCACAGCTGATAAGTTGCAGAAAATATTACTAATTAGCTAATCAATGCCATCTGCTTTTTTCTCTCCCAAAGACTTTACACCAATCCTGGCTGTTCCTTTCCAAGAAAATCTTGCTCCAGAAAAATCAGGCTTCAATAAGGGCTGGATCTCAATCTTGCCCCCACGCAGCCGTAGCCCCAGCCGGCTCCTCCTCACCACGTCCCCCCCGGGGTGCTCTGGTCCCTCTAATTTCACTTTTCTCTTTGCTCCCTGCCACCCCTGGCAATGGCTGGGGATATTATTCATCTGTAAGTAAGCACAGCTGTCCTGCAGGCTTAGGCTTGTTTGTACATATTTCTCTCCTGTCATAATGTATTATTAAGTGGTAGCTCACCCTCCTAGAAGATCATGAACTTGATTGTCCTAAAACCTTCAAAATTAGACACCAAATCCACACCACAGTGTAGACAATGGAAATACTGGTGTTTTTTGAACCTGACTATACATCATGAAACAAACTCCCAAGTTTCTTCGGTGCTTCAGGTGCTTCCCTGTATTTATCTACCAGCTGTGGTCCCCACAGCCCATGTCCCCATCAAACCAGTGTGGTACCCACTTTTCTGTCTCTTGGAAATACCTGGTTATCCTGAGTCTACACTGGAAAGAGGATTTATCAAACCCACAAGCTGCTTAACAAAGATGTAGCAGACCCAAGCATGAAACCCCCTCCTGAAATAACCTTGAAAAATCCTTTCTGCTGACTTATTCCAGTTTCCCGTAGTCAGAACAGGAACCTTGCTCCTTGGATCTCACTTTAGCAGGAACGTTTTTTATTCAAGCAGACATTTATTGTTAATTTGATGTCCACAGCAGCACCTAAAGAGGTTCACTGGTAACTCCTCAGCCACAGTCAGCCGTTCCACCAGCAAACACCAACACGCGTGATGGTCACAGCCTGGGGTGCACGATGAGTTAAAAAAGCCCCGTAAGCCTAACACATCTCTGAATGAATGGAATCCATGGACTGGTATTGGAATGGCTTTAACACTGTTAAAAGGGCACCTGGATCATAATTGGTATTTTTCACTTTATCCAAACGTGTTTATACCTGATTTTATTTTATCCACGTTAACCGAGCTGCTGTTTTTCAGCGTGCACAATCCAATCAGTGCGTTGCCTGGTGTGGTGCTCATTCCTCTAAGGCTCTGTTCTGATGTACAGAGAGGTGGAAGATCAAACCCTGCTCTCGGCAGCGAGGATGTGGGGTCAGCAAGTCCCATCAGGTACGTGGGCTCTGGGTGGTGGCAACTGGCCCTGGGTCTCTAAGTGACGGGCTGGGACAGGGGCACACACCCCGAGTAAAGTACCTTAAAAACCACCACTGGAACTGACCCGTCCCCCAGCACTGGAATGAGGAACCGTCCCTGGAGGGATTTAAATAACGGGCTGACACAGCGCTAAGCAACATGGTTTAGTGATGGTTTTTATCAGAGTGAGGCTGATGGTTGGACCAGATGAGCTTAAAGGTCCCTTCCAACCTGGACAATGCTATCATTCTACATTTTAATTGCATTTTAAGGGGAAAAAAAGCCCCAACCTTTTACCTGATGGCTACTGAAGGTTATTGTCTGACAAAATGTCAGAGCTAATGAGATATTTGAGCAAACAGGCCGATATGCCAGGCCCTCTACAGAAGGGTAGGCAACTGAGGGACAATAAATGAGAGCAACGGCCAGGGGTCCCGGTGCCAGCAGCACCATCTCCCAGGGTGCAGGACACGGGTCCTGCTGGTGGGGGGAGAGGAGTCCTGGCAGCGGCGCTTATTTTGCAAGCAGTTGGAATCTGGTGATCCTCTCTTTGGAGAAGGATTTGGCAGGTATTTCTGCCGGCAGGCAGGAAAGCTCTGGAGCAGAGACAGATGGAGGTCTGTCAATGCTGCACACAGTTAAAAATTACACGGTGGCACCAGCCCAATTATGGCACGAGGAAGAGAGGAATCGGGACGGTAACACTCGTAGAGGAGAGACAGGGGCGAAGGGGAAACCAAAGCCCCTGAAAATTTCCTCACTGCGGCACAACTTGGGGAAAATAGGGGAAGCAAAGAATGGGATCCAACAGGCCAGGGACGTGTTTGCAATCACACAAGACACGATGCCACAGAGACCTGATCCCGGGGCCAGAAACACGAGTCACGCTCCCCAAGAGAAGAAATAAAGCTGCTCTGGTGAATGAAGGGCCACGAATAGATGTGGTGAGTCAGCCCCACTCCGGCTACGGCCGGGACCTGCTCTGGTGGTCAGCAGTATTTGGATAAACCAAGGCAGTGATTTGCGTGCAGAAATAACTGCAAAGCCTCAAGCGTTTCTCAAATGTTTCTGTAAACATTTTTTTGGCCGATTACTTGATCCGCCAAACCCAACATAAATGCTTTATTGGGTTGGGTTTTTTTCCCTGCCGTTCATGAACCTCCTCACCACAGTGAGACTGCAGATGCTCTGGCGCCGTTATAGAAACTAAACCTTTACCGTGGAAATCGGTATTGAGTTTCCAGGATCCCTTGCACCCACCTGCCCAGATCACCAGGGTTAGTACCCATCAGGGCCGTGCGTTACGCGAAAGAACCCTGCCTCGACGCCAGATTTCCTCCTCTCTGGAGGGGTCCCATTGTCTGTACAGCAGCCAAAAAGCTAGAAAATAGGGCAAAGAGACCAACGTGAGCCAGGCTTTGCCCTGAGAGACACACGCCATCCTCCTGTGCCACAGCCCAGGGGTGTTTCAGAGCCACGGATCTCGGCTAACGAAGGGACGTGCCACTGATGGAACACGGCCCCTGGTCCCCAGGATGTGCTCCTGCCGCCACGCTCCCAGGGAATGGGGGGTTCGGGACGGTTATGGAGCCCAAGGAGGAGCTGTGCTGCAGCAGGCAGAGGGTCTGTGGGATCTGGGCATTTTGCTGAGACCCTGACCCTCTCCGGCCGGGGGAATTCGGCAGCAGCAAAACCAGTTAGAGACGTAGCAGCCCAAGGGGGCTGGTAATCACAGCGGCAGGGACCCCACTCCCATGGATCCCAGAGTAGTCTGGCCATCGGAACAGAGAACTGGAGATGATCTGGGTCCACCCACAGCTACGGGTCACTATTCTCCTTTGGAAAGCAGCTTTCCCCTCTTCCCAGGGAGGGTTCAAGGTGTTTAACTACGTGTCCTGGAGCTGGGGGGCAGGCTCAACAGTTAATAAATGTACAGCGTTGCCTAATCGACAAAATATAGTTAATACAAGACTAACAGGCTGCCGCTCAGCAGTTTGCTGCTGATTCAATTATTCTGCGACCTGGGAGGGACGTGGGGACCGTTTGCATTTGGAAGCCCCACGGTGGGACTCTGCAGGCACCCCCATGGTCCACCGAGCCCCCCAGTGGCACGGGTGGTCCACCGAGGCCGAGCCCCCCCTGCAGCAGAGCTGGGCACTAAATCCCTCCCCAGCCCTCGCCGCCAGCTCCTCCTTTGTGCCCGGTGTCTGCTGGCAGGATTTTCTCCCTCCCCGCCCCACAACCCTCCTGTCAAATTGGATTGTGCAGCAGCGGGATCCAGAGCGCCCTGAGATCATCTAAAGCTTATTATTCTAAGTGAAGGAGGCAGCCCGTGGGAAAAAAAAAAACAAAAACAAAACAACCAAAAAGCCCCACGTCCACGCGGCAGCTGCAGTCCTGAGGAGGGCACGGGGTTTGCACCCCAGAGCTGTGCCATCCGGGGGGGCTGTCCGTGCCTTGGGCACCGGTTAGAACAGGTGGGAAAAACGCCACTTAATTTTATAATACATTTTAGTGGCTTGGTAAGTCCTTAGGAAGATAAACGATGGTGCTAATGCGGCTGCATCGACAGCCATGGAGGTATCTGCCGCCCGTTCCCCACTCCTTACGGAGCCTTGGCAGCCCATGGCTTTGGCTTCCTCGCAGCC
Source organism: Gallinago undulata (assembly GCA_026546715.1). Classification (NCBI taxonomy): domain Eukaryota; kingdom Metazoa; phylum Chordata; class Aves; order Charadriiformes; family Scolopacidae; genus Gallinago; species Gallinago undulata. The sequence goes on along the minus strand of JAOTQQ010000071.1, from coordinate 1,222,904 downwards.
TTCGGCGGCAAAGAGCCCTCCCAGGAACCACCCGAGCTGTTTACAAGAGCAGAAAACAGTCCAGAAAACCAGCGGCCAGCCCAGGGATGCAAAGGCACGCACTTTAAGGGGCACAGAAAGGATGTTTTGGCCCATTTTACCGCCATCATCCAAACGACAGTATGGGCCTCCGCGGGACAGCCAGGCTGCTCCCGGTGAACAAGCAGCTCTGCAGCTGGAAAATACCAGAGAGAATTTACTGTGGCAGGAAGACAGGAACTCGCACGGGGATGCGGCAGCAATAGGAATAATTAGCAAACTGCCAAAAGGATAAATACCGAGATGCTGCTCTGGCATGCCAGCCCCGGGGTGCTCTCCTCCGGAGCCGGGGAAGGGAGCCTGACAACAGCACATGCTCAAGGACCAGCGAGCTCAACATAAATCACCAACTCCTGGTGCCGAGCATCACAATAAGCTTCCCAAAGAGCATCTGTATATACAAATATCTTGTTACCTGGCACAGGAGGACAGTTATGGGGAGCGAGGGAGAGAAAATCCCCATGGAAACGGTACATTAAGGTGGGTTTTCTTTCCATTTCCAGTTGAGGAGTCCAAGGAGAAGATGCTCCGGAGGTCACCTCGCCCAGCCCCTGGCCCCGGGCGAGATCAGCCAGCCCTTAATGGTTCCTGACAGACGTCGCTATAATGTGATCTTCAAAGTGTCTTTTCGCAATCCCAGGGCTACAGCCTCCTCGTCCCCACGTCCCAGCCTTCCTCCTCGGCCGGTTTCCAGCCCCGCTCTTCCTCCCGGCCGGGGGCGAAGGCAAACCCCCGGTGGTGCCGCGGCTGAGCCTCTCCCAGGGCGGCCACTGGCCCAGACACACCACAGCAACGGCCTCCCGTGCCCAAAAAGAGCATCCTCACGCCAGGACCCAGGAACGAACACTGTCAGACTGCAGATTCCTCAGCTCGGAGGCCCCTTCTTTACTGAGCACAATTAGCTTTTTCTTTAATTCCTTGAAATCCCAACCGACCCAAAGCCCCTCCAGCCCACCTTAGGCTTTCCCGTTAAAACCACCCCCGTTTCCAGGAGGCAACCTCTGGCTCCTCTGCATCAGGGAGTTTGTGAAAAGGTTGTGCAAATCCAGGCCCTTGCTCACAGCAGCACCAGTGAAAGGTTCCTGCCATCCCATGCCCAAAATGCAAATATATATATATAGAGAGAGAAAAAAGCAGATTTTCACCTGAGCAAAACATGTTACCGCTCCTGACTACACAAGCAGATAGGATATGAAGGGATGAATAATCAAGGCAACTAATATGTTCCAAGAATATGAAAGATTCATTTTATTCTCCTCTAAAATATAATAATAATAATAAAACCAGACGTTTTCCTCTCCTTCGGGGCTTTTCTGCTCCTTCTAGTGATCTGGATGGGTATTAGTACCTCAGAATGTGCCCTCTCTATAGCGTTGCCTTCCCTGACATTGTGCTGACAGTAAAGTCAAGGCATAATCTCACCAATCATCGTTTCATTGTCTACCAGCACAGAAGAATAGCTCTTTTTTTCATTCATCCTTTTGTGCCTTCAGATACATAAGACATGAAGAGAATCTTTGATCAGCACAAAACACATAAGAGTTTGATCAACTGGGAAAATTTCCTTCGGCAGTTCGCAATACTACTTCCAGCTCTGCCTGGTAAGAAGCTGCCTGTCACCAGGGGAAAAGCAAACGGAAAAAAATATATATTAACGTAAGCATATTTGTCAGGATGTCCCTTCCCCCCCAACACCCCCCACTTGTCGGTGCAACAGCCGGCGGTGTCGGGGGAGGCAGAGAAAAAGAGGGGGTCCTTGTGTGGGGCTGCACCCCCAGCCTGGCTAGAGACCAGAGTCACAGGTTCTTTATCATCATCATCATCATCATCATAATCACCACTATTTCTATTATTATTATTGTTATCACCATCGTCATCATCATCGTGACTATCACTACTATTATTTAGGAGATGGCTGGAGAGAAGGCAGAGCGCGATGCTGTTAGGAAGCAGGCATCCCATACAAACCCAGAGCTGAACCCCAGTGGTACCAGTCTCCAGAAGCCTTCCTGTCCATCCTCCACGGCCACGGGCTGCAAACCTGCAACAACGCTACGGCTGCAAAAACTCTTTCTGGAAGCAGGGCAGCGCCAGCAGAGCCCCGTGTGAGCCCGGGCACCCCCGGCCTCTCCTCGGGAAAGAGAGACAAACTATTTTCTACAGAGCTTTCTCAGTACTATACCACTCGTAGAGCTCTGCGAGCGCAAGGGGAAAAATATGTGTAAAATTAGAAGTGTGAAGCATTTCTGCAGCCCTAAGAATGTTATTTAATATGCCTGGGGTCATTAAGGGTAGGGATTTAACGGAACAATAACATTAAACATATTAGAAGCATAGCAAAGCTCAAGTTTCTTTCGGCTTTTGGATTTTTTCTTCTCGCTCTCCGTGATGTATGTGCCATTGAAATTCAAGGGTTCCAGTTCAAAATAGGCTGGAAAAAGTAATTACCACGAATCTGATGCATCGATACCTAACTTCTCCCCTTTTATTCCTGAGTTCCCTTGCCGTCATTCCGAGAACCGTGAATGCTAGTGAGCCTGTCCTCAGAATCTCCCAGGAAGCAGGAAAATATTAGCCCCGTTTTTCAGCAAAAGCTGCAAAAGAGGGAGCTATTAAGGATTCAGCTCTGCCCTGAGCGAAGCACTCCAGCCTCATTAAGCACACGCTTAACTTTGGGCACACAGAGAGCCAGTGAACTCTGCGTGTCCTTGAGAGCCAAGCAGAGACTCCACACCTCCTCGGAGCTCGTCTGTGCCCGGCGAGAAGGAGCCCCAGACCCCCAGACCCCGCAGCGGCTCCAGCCCCTGCCGACCCACAGCTGGGTCTCTTTAATTCTTCTTCCATCCACGACAACAACTACTTTGGGAAAAAAAATGTGTCACTCTGGCAAAGGTACAAGTCACTTTGGCCACGGGCTTTGGTAGAGGCCAGATCTCACCTTTCAGGTCGACACCTGCAGGTCCGAGGGGTGCTCAAGGCTCCTTGGACCCCAATTCTTGCCCTACGCCAAGCACTGCAACGCCTCTAAATAAAGAAACAAAGACTTGTCTTCCTTGTCTTGCCAGAGGAACCAGAAGTAAGGCTCAAATCCTGGCTCTCAATGTGTCTCCTGCTCCACACAGAGAAATAGGAATAGATCGAGTAAAGGCCAGACCCCTTTCATGAGCTGTCATGAGAATTTTGATGAGGTCTCATGCTCCAGAAGAGCCGTTTGAGCTGTGCCGGGTACAGGAGGGAGCTGAAGGGCCACGGGTCGTTCGTAGGAGCAGCACAGACCCAACATCTTCCTCCCAGCTCGAGGGGAAGCAGTTCTTTGGACTGAATATTGACACAGCCAGAAGGACCACAGCGTTTGCGCTCTGACAGCGTCTCCCTCTTTCGGTTTGCAGCTCAGAGTCTGCATTTCTCCCCTCTCAAATGAAATGTTTGCGGTTCTTAAGATGGTATAACAGGGATAAAGCCTAATACAATCACACCTCTCCATTAGCCACACAATCAGACTGTCATTTTAGAGTGGCTTGGAAGAGTAAATAAAAGGATGCTCAGCCTCCAGCTATCAAAGTGGAAAATCCTTTTAAATTGCCCTGCTTTGTGCCGGGGGTGACCTACATAGCTGGTTGGTACAGGGGAGAGCCACCCTCCCAGGGACCCCAAAGGAGAAACCAGGCAAACTCAGGGCACGCTCCCCCCTCCCTGCCCACCCCCCCGTGCAGCAGCCCAACACCTGGGGCTCTTTATTTACAGTTCATCCCTCAACAGCTACTGGACGCTGAATTACACTGAGTTAAGTGCCCCAGATTTTGCAGATAAATAATTACTGTCAAAATCATTAACAGGCCAGAGCCTACATGGTGTGCATGTGTAGGCCAACGCACGAAAAAAAAAGAGCATGAAATTGTCATTTGTGCAGCGAGCTCTGGACCTCAGAGCCTGGAAACTGCTCTCCCACCCAGCACGGACGGAGAAAGAAGGGATGGGAAGAGTGAAGGACCTCGTGGACTTTCCTCCTGCAGCCCCCAGCTCCACCTGCCAGTGGACGGCTCGGCTCCAGCCACCACACACCAGTGTCCCCGCTGGTGCCCAGTCACAGAATCGCCAGCTCTGCTTCTCAAGCTTGTTTCCTCCCCAAATCCAGAGAACCTTCCACAATTGTGGAAGCAGTGAGGACAGCCGGGATGCGGTTTCTGTGAGATAAGGCTGCATTTCTCATCCCCGAGGAGCGGTGACTTCCCAGCAAAGCCCACGCGCCCCCGGACCCGCCGCTATTAACGATCCCTAACGAGTGGCAAAGGGTGACGTGCCTCTCTGGGCCGGCAAGAAGAGGTAATTGCCCGTTTCAGGCTACTTTGTGGTTTCAAAAGAAATGAGATTTGTTTTGGTACGGTGTGGTATTTTATTGCTCTAATAAAGCAAACTACACAACCTCTCGCTTTTTTAATTTATTTTAGTTTCACTCCTGTCCCTTTACTGCTCCTCCTGCCAGCAAACCCCATCTCCAGGAAGGGCTTCTAACTTATTCTTTGCAGTTCATGGGTAAACCTCCATTCCAGAACCATGGAATCCCAGAATCCCAGAACAGGTTGTAGGTTGGTTGGAGAGTTTCTCAGGCTGTTCCCTGCTGCCCAGTGACTCCCAAGGAGATGGACAAGGGCCAATACTCCAGGGTGTCCCTGAACCTCTGGAGAACTGGGAACAGCCTTTCTCAGCCTCGGCCAGAGGGTGCCCAAAACCTCAAGGTGAACTGGATTGAGAAGGACAGAACCAGTTCATAAACTGGGACCCCACCTGCCCATACCCTAATTTAAAGGCCAGCGAGATCCTGGGAAAAGCCTCCCGCTGGCCTCAGTGGATGTGGAGCAGAAGCAGGTTGAAGTGAGTAACTACAAGAGCCACCCCTGAGAGCAACCACCCTCTCGTGTCCGTGCCTGGATGTGGGGAACAGAAGCCATACCCTCTGCTTTCAGTCTTTAGTTTAAATAACATCCATGACATCTTCCACAGCTCCTGAGAATGTCACGGCAGATATTGCAAGATTAAGCACGAGCAGGAGCAGAAGAAGTTAAATTAATATTGGAATGTCAAGTCCATCCAAAGCACACTGTGTGTCTGACCCTTTCAGGACTGATCTGGGATAATCAACAACACACGACCCATCTTCTTGTGTTTTATTACAGCTCCCTGGAGTTCCCCCCTTAGCAAGCTCCAGGAGGCTGCTATTACCAAATGCCTGAGTAAATTCCAATAAAGCTGAGTGAAGATCTTCATATTATCACAAATATTGGTAAGAATCAAACCTATTTTTTTGTTGTTTTTTTTTCCTGGGCACTGTTTCCCAGGCACCATCCGGGCAATGCCTGTACTGACAGAAAGGCAGTGTGGATGTGAAGCAAGAATCACAGGATGCGTTACAGAGAGTCCGACCGCTCTCCGTCTGCAGCGGCTGATGGGCTGAGGCAGGCACGAGAGGGAAACAAAAGAAACTAAATAAAGTGGGTTCACTGCTCGCCTACAGAGACATCTGCAAAATAACCCAAAGGTGCAGAGCAGGGCTAAATTTGCCATTGCATTTTCTAAACATGCAAGAGGTTTTTTTAGTCACATCTTTAAAAAATGTTAGGGCTGCAGCCCCTCTGCTGGGAGGGGGGGCTGAGAGTTGGGGGGTTCAACCTGGAAAAGAGACCTTGGAGCCCCTTCCAGTCTCTCAAGAGGCTCCAGGAGAGATGGGGAGGAACTCTGGATGAGGAAGGGGAGCCCTAGGAGGAGGGGGAAGGGTTTGACCCTGAAAGAGGGGAGATGGAGCTGAGATGTGGGGCAGAAGTTCTTTGGTGTGAGGGTGGTGAGAGCCTGGCCCAGGTTGCCCAGAGAAGGTATGAGAACACCATCTCGGGCACGTTGGGCAACCAGGGCTCCCTGGGGGACTCCTGGAGCCACGGGACCAGTCGTTCTCCAAGAAAGCACATTCAGTACAACCTTCATCCCCACTAAAAACCCACTTCGTTCCCATTACACACTCTTCTTAGGACACTGCCTGTGAAGTCAGATTTTTTTCAGACGTATTTCCAAGATACACCTTTTCCTCCCCCAACACACCCCAAGTCTGTAAACTACCCCCTCAATCCGATTGTATCAGGCCCCTAAGCCCAAACAGCAGAGCTATTCTTGATGTGACCTTAATAGCTAAACCCTGCCATTAGGTACAGGCACACGGCCCCCGGGGGCACAGCAGGACCTCCCCTGCCTCTCGCAGCGCTGGTTTTGCTAATGATTAATGTTTGGGTTTGTAAGTTTAATGAAGATATTGTTCCCACTTATCTCCAGGTCAGATGGCAATCGCAAAACAACTTACTTGCTCGATGGCTGCAGATTTCATGCTGATACGTCTGATTATTTATGCACAACGTGCATTTCCAAATAGATGACTATATTAAATTATCTGCTTCTGCCTTATTATTTCAGGAGTTTTAATAGTTTTCCATTCTTTTTTTATTAGAAAGAAGGAACAGCCACTCATGCTAATGATGTGCTGTAGATATGTTTTACATTTGCAGCTCTGAAGTTATTGGAACTTCTTTCTAAAGGCATATCAAAGAGCAACTGCCTGAAATCGTTGATTTTTATCATGAAAATATACAAAAGAATGCAGATTGAGGCTTTTTTTTCCCAAAGAGAGTGAGATTTTTTGGCTTTTTGAAGGCTTCTCAGAGATCCAGCCAGACCTTTCCACGCAGCAGCCTGGTGCCCAGCTGGTCCCCTCCTGCACCGAGCCCCTTTGCACCAGCTTCACCCAACTCCCGCTCTGGAAACCAACCTCCTCCAAAAGCCCTGGGAAAACCACGCTCTCCCACAGGCACCACGGGATGGGAAACCTCTGCTGGGAGGCCAGGGAGCAGCCACTGTCCCTTCCAGTCCAGAGTGGTGTCCCCGTGCCAGCAGGTCCCGTCGGACACAGCCCCGCTCCGTGGGAGCTCCACGTCCTCCTCCGAGCTGCAGCCCATCCATCCGTGACGTGTGGGGCAGCCCCACGGCATCGGGGACGCACCTTCTGCCCCAGGGACAACAAGATTTGAAGCACCACCCACCCTGCGACCTGCAGGAGAGATTTCTCGCTCCTTTACAAACACAACCACTACCGCATCGGTATTTCACTAAAAATAACCCCGTCAGTTCCAGCCCCAAACGGGATCAGCCCATAAATAGTCCCATAAACTCCTTCTAGGCACATCCTCCACCTGATTCCACGTGCAACACGTCCTACAGCTCTGCTTATCATTAGTAACGCCAGCCAACAGGAGACGGTAAATTCGCCCTCTCAGACAGATCATTCCCACTGCCCCGAGCCAGGGGACACGGCGGGACCGTCCCCCACCCCATCGCTGCCACCCCAACGCTGCCAGGGCCACCGTGGCTTCTGCAGGAGAGGGATCTGAACACCCGGATGGCAGAGTGCAGTCACCAACGTGGGCTCCCAAACAAAACAAAACCTGCAAAGAACTTTATCGGGACCTTTTATTTCCAAAACTGCTCCAAAGGACGTTTCCTGTTCACTGGGGTTATGGACTGTGGGTGTCTGGGGAGGCTCCAGAGCTTTTCAGCGGACCAGTTGGAGTGGGGCCAGAGGAGGCCCCGGAGGTGCTGGGAGGGCTGGAGCCCCTCTGCTGGGAGGGGGGGCTGAGAGAGTTGGGGGGGTTCAGCCTGGAGAAG
>JAOTQQ010000071.1:1192117-1209505 GCA_026546715.1 Gallinago undulata | reverse complement strand
CCAAAGAACTTCTGCCCCACATCTCAGCTCCATCTCCCCTCTTTCAGGGTCAAACCCTTCCCCCTCCTCCTAGGGGTCCCCTCCCTGAGCCAGAGTCCCATCTCATCTCTCCTGGAGCCCCTTGAGGGACTGGAAGGGGCTTCAAGGTCTCCCTGGATCCTTCTCTTCTCCAGGCTGAACCCCCCCAACTCTCCGGGGCTGTAAAAGGCTGTTCATTAGTCCTGCCTTCGTCAGGAGATTCTTGGCTCCCCCTGACAGGAGGGACTCAGATGCTCCAAGAAATAATGGGATCCAGGCCTGCGAAGAACTCCTCCCTCTCCCTTCAGATTATGGGGTTAATTAATAATAGTTAATTAATGATGTGTCAATCATCATGAAATGCATGCCTCTGTTAGGAAAGCTGTCCCTCGGGGCACTGAGCATGAGGGCCTTCCCTGGAGATCGTTTTAAAGAAAGCCCTGGTGACAATTTCTGCGCAGCCTCCACGGGGATGTTGTAATCTTTTTATCTCAGGATCCACTCCAGCCTCTCACAGGAGCCACCCAGCAGAGGCAGTTAAAAAAGAGAATTTCCGTGCTGTTGCCTTCCAGGTAGGAGACGTGTCCCCAGCCCAACGGGGACCTGGGTGCTGGAGGCATCTCAGAAACTCCTTCATCCCTGGTGACGGAGCAGCAGGAGCCAAGGGGAGGACGTGGGGCACCATCCCTGCTGCGAAACACCCCCCCAGACACCCCACGGCCGTGGCCGTTCTCCCCACGGAGGGACAGGCACCGGGCGACGAACACCGAGGAGCGCTGCTCTCCTGTCCCTCTGCCAGATGAACATCCCCGGCTCTTGGCTGCCGGGACGCTCAGCCCCATCTGCTCGGGTGGCACCGTGCCCGCTCACAAGTTGTCAGACAATTTCACGGGTGCCAAAAAAGAGCCTGGGTTGGAAAAGGTGGCCTGGATACGCTGCAAAAGCCATCCCTCTCTTCTGCGTGGCCCGGCCGATGGGTATCGCAGCAGGAGGCTCCCATCGCCCGGGGCAGAAGCGTTAGCAGCCTGGGGGCTACAGAGGCACCAAAAAAGCAGCTTCTGTACCAAAACAGCCTGCGGTGTGCGGAGGCAGCTCCGAGGCAGGGGCACAGAATCAGCAGCACGGATGCCCAGAGCGAAGGTACGGGAGGAGCAGGAGCCCCACAGCTCCACGGGCACAGCAAAAATGGGTATGTTTGGGGCTAAATTCCCAATTACCCAGCACTTGCACCCGGGGTCAGGTGGCTGCTGTGCAAAGGGGGTGGGGAAAGCAGGCTCTTTGCCTCCCTTGTGTGTGTCGGAGCCAAGGAACCCAGGCTGGCTGCTGCCGAGGATGCGGGAAGGCGCACGGTGACCACCCGCTCCCTGCCAGAGGGGACAACTGCTGTCCCCACCTTGCCCAGGGCTGGCACGAGTCCTCGTCGCACCCCATCCTTCTCCGTTTCTAGAGGAAAACCAGGATTTTGCTGGAAGGAGCCTGTCCCTCCGCCAGCCCCGGGAGGCAGAGCCGCCGTTCCAGCCGCAGCATCGCTCTCCCGCCCACCGGCCGAGCATCTCCCAGTGCCCTGACACAGAACCTCGTGACATGAAGGGCTGAGAAAACTTCTGGGTTTTACCCCCCGAGAATCAGATTTTCTGCTTAATAAACCCCTAAAGAATCAGATGCAAAAGAGGTTTGTTTGACAATTTTGGCCGGATTCTCATATGGCAGCGACGTAAGCAAGCCCAAACCACAGGGAAACACAAACACGCCAGGGCAAAATTCTCTCCTTGTGCACTGGGAGAGAGAATCAAACAAAATACAAGTCAGTCACACCGAAAACTAAGGAAAATAATAATAATCCCTGCTGGATTTCCCCGGAAATCTACAGATTAATTTAACATCTTCATTTCTTTTGCTGCTTCACGCCAGCTCATCAAAGCAGCTCCAAATCCACGTCCAGCCCCCGTGTATCCGCACTCCGGGGGCGACATTCCCACTCGTTCTCCCAGGTCTCTGTGCCCAGCCATGGCCCTGTTTGGCCCCTGGCGGGGTGCGCCCCCCTGTGCGCGGTATTTGCCCCCCCCCCCCCCCAGTTAGCAAGGTCTACTGGAAGCTCTAACAGGACCAGTCAGAACCTGCTGCCGAGGTCAGGATCCCTCTTACGTGCTGGCTCGGGGTATTTTATTATCGGAAGCGTGTAATCCAGCGCTTTAAACGGCTTCTATTTACAACAGTTTTGCTGTCCCCCCCCACTCCCTGCTCCCACACATTTGCAGTCACTATTGACTCCGGGTTTCTGCTGCTTCTTCACATGCAAATGAGACTTTCAGGCTTTCTCGCTTCTATTTGCCCACACGCAGAACGGAAAATTGTAAGTGAGCAAGAAAGGTACTAACCCTATTGAACCAGACACTGAAAATGAATTGAAAAAAAAAAAATAAGTCAGAGATGTCCATGGTGTCCTAAAGCTGTGTTATTAGCAGCTGTTATGGCTATTTTAAACACACTTTTGTGTTGTTTGTTTACAGCAGTGAGTCACCAGCAGCACCGTGCCAAGGGCGTCACTGGGACGCTCTCTGGGCTTTGCCAAAACCTTCCTGCCCCACCTGCCAGACACTCTCACGCCGGCTGTGGGTCCCTCCCGAAGCTTTCCCATCCTCGCTGACCATGGGGCTGTGTCACCCGAACCGGTGACCTCTGGCAAAGCTCGATGCGGGTCCTCATCCTCATCCTCATCCCCATGAACACGCTGCTTCATCCGCCCCGTTTCCCCACTGCTTTTCCCTTTCCCCTTCCGAGGGCACGTCCCCAACTCTGCTGAGGGATCCAACGAGCAGGAGGCAGAAGAGCTTCAAAGAAACCTCAGCGCCAGTGGCCAGACCCATCTGCATCCCCCGGAGCGGAGGGGATCCCCAGAGCTACCCCCGTGTGAGATAGCAGAGAGGGGGCAATTTACCTCCATAAAACCTCCGAAAATACCTCCTCCCAAGGGGGGAGACGAGCACGGCACGACTTGTCTCCGGGACAAAGATGTATGTGCTGCTCCAGAGAAAACAGCTCCAGCCTCAGCTTTACACCACGAGCCTTGCACAGATCATTTTCCCTCCCTGAGTCTCAGTCTCCTGAGCCTACTTGAAGGGTTATAAACTGTAGAAAATGGGGACGAGTTCCCATGAAATATCTCAGGGTAGCGATATCCGCATATCCCACTGAAAATATTTTGGATGGGGTTTTTTGTTGTTGTTTTTTTTTTTGCTTAGATTTAGTCAGGGCATCTCAGCCCAGCGCCCCCACCGGGCCCCCCGCGCCCCCAGCCCCGTCCCCCAGCCGTGAATCACAGGGGACAGGGTCACCCCGGCTCTTCCCTCGACAGCGTGTGCTGAAAACGTGTGAAATAAGGGACTGGGGAACTGAAAGCAGGCGCCTGATTAAAAGCCAAAGCCACGGGCCCGCATTCCTTGGTATGCAGGAAATTAAAATGAAGAAGTAGCTTGATTAAAATCAGACGCTGAAGATGCTTCTTTCCTAATACACTGTGGTAGCACATTAAAAAAAAAAAAAAAAAGTCAGCTGCTGCAGTAACTGGCTTTTAAGGAAAAAAACACAGGCATGTCTTTGTTCCCAAAGACTAATTAGCAAGATTCTCTGAGCACTTAGATGGAAGGCGACTAATCAAGCAGAGACACTTCACCACTGGGAAAGGTGGCTGCCCCTAAAAGGCGCGAAGGGGCAGGTACAGCCAGTCCCCCCAGCCCTCTGCGTCCGTGCAAGACAAGAACAGAAATAGCTCCCAACAAACGAGAGGCATTAAAATGCAAGGCTTGAAGGATTTGTACAAAAAGCCCCAGGCGCAGAGACCGTGGGGTCTGTGAGCTGTGGAGTGAGGTCTTCTCCTGCCAGGAGCTGGAGATGCCGAGGGGAAGGATTCTGGGGAGGATCCGGCAGCAGTGGTGGATGGCAGAGCTTCCCGGGGCTGGGAAGAGGGATGGTGCTGACCCCACAGACGTGGTGATGTCCTGCAAAACGGCCCTGGTTTGCTGGAGAAAGGTCCACTCCTGCCACCACAGGGACTCGCACTGTCCCATCCCAGCTCCGAGCAGCTCCTGCCTGGCTCCAGGGGGCAAAACCCAGGGATAACCTGGGGCAGCTCAGTTTGGGACAGAAAGAGGAGGACAGGGGTTTGTTTTCCCCTCACTGGCTGCCAGCCTGGTGAAACGCTGCTGTCCCCTGTCCCTGCAGATCCCACTGGGGATGGACAAGCTTTGAGCTACCTGGACGTGGCAGACTTTGACTCTGGGGTCACTTCACAAACACACTGGCAGAATTTGAGAGGAAATCTCTCTGGGCTGGCTGGGACTGATCCATATTCCAGCCAGCAGTCCTGAGCTGTGGCGGAGGGAAACGCAGTGCTGGGGACAGGGAGAAGGTTTCATCCCAGGTCCCATCCCTGTCTGGGGCCAGCGGCTTCATCCCGGATCCGCAAATCACCCCAGATTTCCTGATCTGCAGAAATGACCAGAGGCACTAAAAGACAATTTGCAAATTTGCAATTTGCAATTTGAAATACTAAAAGAGTACGATCTGATGAACAGGATTAGTTATAAAACAGTTAATGAGCAATACAGCAGAAGTTAAGGACAACCTCTATTGTCCTTACATTGGGCCACGCTCACATCTCATGTTCTTTAAATAAAAAGTGACATAATTCATCCAGTTTACTCCAGATTTGTTCCTGATGCAAGTACAATCCAGTCTGCCTGTTGGTATCACTCAGGTAAGCATTTCAGCAGGGACCTGGCAGGTAAGGACTCGAATGCCCTTAAAAAGCCCAAAAGCTGATGAGGCCCACAGAATATCAGATTATTGACTGTTCTGGCCAGCAGCAAGGAGAGCATCTCTCCTTCGTGATGTACAATTGTTAAACACAACTATATGAAGTGAATGTCAGGACAGCCCGCTCCGACCTCTCGGGCCAGTTTATTCCCCCTTGTTCTCCAGGAACACCCCTCGCACGGAGCCAGCCTTCCCCGGGGTCCGGTGGCACATTCCCCCCTGCTGGAGTGCTAATCCCGGCGGGATCCCAGCCCAGCAGCCGCCGCTGCTGGGAGAAAACATCGCAATTGGATTTAATTGCTATGTTGACTTATAAGAGTGTGTTTACGCTGGATGCCTGCCAGCTGAAATGCAACAGGTTCCCAAAAACGTATTTCCTCCCAACAGCAGGAGAAAGGCCCCGGAACAAGGAACCCAATCCGCCAGCAGCCCCGGTTCTGAAGTTCACTTCGGCTCCCCGGCCTCGGAAGCGATGGTACCGGTTGGGAAGAATTCCACCAGCCCAACTGACACGACGATCGGGCCCGGAGGTTGTACCCTTCCCGGGAACAACGCTCAGGAAGGGAACGTTACTGTAGGGAATGAAAGAGACCAACGGTTGTTTGTATTACGGGGATCGTTTGGCCTCTTTAACATCCCTACCCAAAGATGCATTACCTGTTGAGCAACCCCAAAAGGAAATCAAAGAGAAACTTAAAGAACCTTGCTAATCCTTTGTCACTTTCAGCACGACATTTAAAAGCCGGCAAAAAGCTGTGCTTTGCCAATCAAAACAAAAACATTACCTTCCCTGCAGCCCTGGCTGCTCCATTCCAGCCCAGCTGATAGTGCCGGTGCCTCTGAGCCAAATCATGGGCTACAGGAGTACTCCAGAGCCCGAGAGGTGGGTCTGCTGGTTTTATCCCCACGGAGCACCAGCTCCTCACCGCAGCATGGCCACCAACCCAGCCGGTGGCCAGCCACACACTGGGCCATGTCCCCAGGGCTGCAGGACCAGGAGATGCTCCCCATGGGCAACACGGCTTCTACAGCAGCGAGGGTCAGGGGGGACAGTGGGGGCAAGAGTGACAAACAGCACGGTCAGCAGTGTTTGATCTGTTGATCATAGAATTGTCCAGGTTGGAAGGGACCTTTCAGATCATCGAGTCCAACCATCAACCCAGCACTGACAAACCCACCACTGACCCATGTCCCTCAGCACCACGTCTGCCCGGCTTTCTAATCCCTCCAGGGATGGGGGCTCCACCAAGGAACAGGATTTCACTATGTGATCATCTGTGATTCAAGGGGACCGATTTTTGTGAGCCCAAAAGCCTCTTCTGGCCTGATTTCATCCTGACGCTAATTAGTTCTACTTTAATAAAGACTTCAACCGCAAGCTGCAGCTGCTGAAAGAAACAGCCACGTGGCTCCTACCAACCCTCTACTGAGACTTGTAAAAACAGAAGAAAAGAAAGAAAGAAGATGTTAAAAATATCAAGCGAAATCTAAAGTTGGAACAGAACTGGCTTTTATCTGTTTCAGTCAAAAGTGAGTTCACTAGATCCAGTAGTATTTCTTTGAATGGAACAAATGTACCTCAAAGATTTTATAATGAATACCCTTTCTACACTTTTCTACAAAGCAGCCTGTAAAACTGGGAACCAGAGATGTCATTCTCAAACACACACCGCAGGACACTTTTCTCACAACTCCAATAACAAGGTATCAGCTTCTATTCCATCCCATTTGGCTTTTCCAAAAGGAACTGTAAAAACCTCTCTGAAAGCCCTGGCTCCCACGTATGCAACAGGAATCCCAACCCTGGCTCTGCCGGAGCAGAATCTCCCCCTTCAAGAATAAAGCCTTGGGAGGAAAAAAAAAAAAACCCAGTGTGTTGGTTTTGTTGCTGAGCCAGCTATTTAGCTCCAGCAGCCAGCAGAAACAAAGGGAAAAACAAATAAAACTATAAAGCGCATGTTCCTTTTGGACAAATAAGCCAAAACTCTTGGAAATTTATGGCTCTACAGCATCTCTACCTGATAAGTCATACAGAAAGCTGCGGCTGCAGACATCAGCGATCACGTAAATAAATTTTATTATGCTGTACAACACCAGTACAGTTAGACACACTAATCATGGGAGAAGGGGAGGTTGCTATTTTTTTCCTGTCCCATATGGTAATAATTTTGCATGATTGAACTGTTATGAGCTAAATAAAACTACACATTAACTGTAAGATACATTGCAAAAACATTAAATCTTCCCTGGAGTTTTAGCAAATACTTGCTTTTTCTATGATGCATTTGGAATTAGCAAAGGAATCTACGCTGGGCCATAGGATTTATAAATAGATTTGGCTCCCTCCGCTATACTTTATGGGCAATTATTTCAGAAATGAAGATGCAGAACCACAAATAAATAAAATAATTGCAGCTGATCAGGCCTTATTTATGGCTACCCCATCTCCCTGGCTGTCAGGCCTCCCACCTCCCATCTGCTCCGTGAGCCCGAACCGACGGGCAGAGGAAGAGCTGTCAGTTAATGTCAACCACGGAGCACAAAAGGTGCCAAAGGCAGATCCTGGTTTCCTCATTTCCAATCCCGCCTGGCCCTTCCTGGAGCTCCTTGTGCCCTGGATCAAGGTGGAATCAGGAGGTTGGGAAAGGGCAGAGCAAGCCCGATGGTTCTGCAGGGCTTCAAGCAGCGTGCCAGGGAGAAGCTTCTGCTGTCACCCCCCTGCAGAAGTCCCTGCCAAGCTCTGGAGACCTCCCCTGCCCGAAAGGGCAGGAATTCTGTTGGGAAGCTGCTGAGAACAGTTATGTAGAGCAAACTTAGCTTCCCAGGGCGTTCCACTGAACCAAACCCAGGCAGAGACTGGCCTCACACCTGCATCTCGCCCACCATGGACCTCACACCGTTCCCCCTCCAGTACTTTGAATCCCAGAGAGGGTGGGTAGCTCAGGATGACCAATGTTCTTTGGGATCAGGCCTGAAATCCTACTGACGCCACCAGGAGTAGCCACCAGGATGATATTTTATGGTCCTCAAATTAAAATACTTAGAAAAATATGTCCTTTACACCACCGGTTCTGATGACCAGTGATGTCTGGCCCTGATCTGGGTAGCTTCCTGACCTGGGAAGGTGCAGGCAGCTTTGTGAAGCCTGGAGCAGGAGAGTACCCTGCAGAAAAGAGGGGTCACCAGAAACAGCCTGGAAGGTGTCCAGGACCTGAAGAAAGTCCTGCAAGAAGTCTCATAGCTTTAGAAGTCTTTTTTGGTTGTTTCTTCTTGCAGTTCCAGGCTGCTTCTTTTTGCATAAAGAAACGATGCTGCAAACCTCTTCCAGAACTTCATCATCCACAGGCCACAAGCTGGTGAGAGAAGCCGATGGGACCCGATGCCAAAGGGGCCAGGCCTTCCACCAGCCGAGCACCCGGCTCCCTCCTCCCCGTTACCAGCAAGACCAAGGCTCAGCACAACGGCAGCCGTGGCGCCGGCGCGGTGCGAGGGAGCAGAGCTGCCCAGGGCAATGGCGCTGCTCTTCCCAGCGCTGTGTTTCATGCAGCGAGAAGACAGGGTGTTGCTGCCCTTCAAATCAAGCAAAGGGAAGGATTAAGACATCCTGGTTTTCTGCTGTTGTCCTAGCGGGTGGTGGGAATTGCCTCTACACAGGAGCGTGGCTGCACCTCTGCCGCCATCCATCATCTCGCCGAGGCCGTGTGTGTACAGTAGGAACGGTAAACTCTTGATGTGACCTCATTAACACTCCCAGAATTACAATGTCCCACCAACGAGAAAGATTGAGATTACCTGCCTCTCGGCAAACGGCAAAGAAACAAACCAGACACTGCATGAAAAGCCAACAGCACAACCCCAACTGTGCCCAACACCTCAAGGCGGCTCCAACCCGCCTGGGTCCCAATTTTCACCCTTCAAATTAAGGATTGTGCCTCTGTCACCAAACTTGCAGGTACGGGGGATGGATCCAGGAGGGTCTGAGCATTCGGGGAGAGGGCAGAGAGGGGAAGGTGTTGGAGAAGACGCTCTCTGGAACCACGTTCCCTCTGCCTTGCCACTATCACCCGTGCTTCCTCCCACTGCTCCCAGGCCACCAGTGAGCCACGAGAATCACAGGGAAATTTGGGTGCATTTTGGGAAACAGAGAGACACACAGCCTTCACACAAGGGCCATGTGCTGCCTGGAATTTCACAGGATTTCCTTGTGGTTCCCCGGACGAACGCACACGGGGAGGGCTCCTGCTCAGACGGGGCTTGAAGGAATCTGGAGCCCCTCTTTGGCCCTGCTGGCAGTCAGACCCCATCACACCACCCCCCCCGCCTGGCTGGGGGCAGCCTGCAGTGAGACCCTCAGCGCAGCAGGGGGTTCTCAGTCTCACCCCTGGGCTCTGCTCCCCGCTACAGCCCTGACACCAAGCCAACACAGCCTCCAAACCACCCCTTCTCCGTTACCTTGGTCTTTTATGGACCATCTTGGAGGAAATTAACTGAAATTCCCTACAGTGGGAGCAAAAGGAGGAAATGAATTTATTCTTCCAGTGGTACCCTTGACACAGACACCGAGTAGCTTCATTAAACATTTTGCAGCCCCGAGTGCCTTTGCTAAACCCTCCACGACACGCACGGAGCCATTTCTCCCCCTACAAGGCAAACACACAGGTCAGGATTCAGAGCTCATCTACATCTGCTTTGTATCTGAAAAACCTCCCTCGTCTCGACGGGATCCGGGCAGGCACAAATCAAGGCTGCATCATCCCATCCTTCCCTTTCTCTCTGGATTCATTACCTTGCAGTACCACCCTCGCACAGACTCCTTTCCACAGAGTCAGCACAGCCACAGCCAAATGACTAATACAGCCCTTTAATACAAACAGCAATAAATCAATGGATTAAATTATAATTTATCAGACAAATACTATTTAGCTCTTCCCAAAGCTGTTCTGAAGCATCTCTCCTGTTGGCCATATTCCAGAGGAGCACTGAGACCAGACCAAGTTTACATAGGAAAGAAATGCTGAAAACGCCCTGTATTTATGAAGGGAGATTTCACAGAGGTGGGGGTGAGGAACATTCCTGAGAAGTCTGCAATGTATCCAAAGCCCTGGGGTTTTCTCCCAAAGTCCACTCCAACAGGGCAAGGTTTCCACAGCCCCAAAGTTCTACCTTCAAGGGAACCAGACACACAAACCTCAAGAGACGCTACGGCCAACTTTTAAGGGCTTCAAAACCAGCAACAGGCTATTCCACCGCAATTTCACTCTACAACACAGCCTTTTTGGTACTTACTTCATGGGTTTGAACAATGCTTGTCCATAGTTCTGGAACGTCATGATCAGCTTCAGCTGGGTGCCTCCTGATTTCATCGCTGTGGGGAAAAAACAAAACCGCTTTAAGATGCTGCATGTGGATCTACTTACACTCAGCTTCCTCGAAACAAAATCATTTAATTTTGCTCTGTGTTAGAGCCAGCACTGCGGTACCCGAGCCCCAAGCAGGGTAACCCTAACGGGAGAGCAGATCCTTCGGCGGGGCCAGAGCACGGGGAGGGCTTTGAGCTGCCGACCAGGACTGGAGAGGGATTGTGCTCCCTGACGTGTCTTTGTCTGCTTCAACTGGCCACAGGCAGGACCAGTACGGGCTCCGCCAGCACCCAGCTGGGCAGCATGTACGGGAACAGCCCGTCACAGGCCTCTTTTCTCCACCTCCCATCACTTTTGGATTTCTGTTACCAGGGGCCCACACTGGGAAGGGAGACGGGGCGCTCCCCAAGGGATGGACAGTCCAATGCGCAGCAGACATTTCCCCAACTAAAAGCATGAGCAGATACTATAGCAATCTCTGATCTCTGCTGCAAGTCTTATAATCATTGATGAGCAATAGGGTCATCAATAAGCATTGATGAGCAATTGATGAGCAAGTTCATCTCCTCTGTGCACCATAGATATGTATCCAGGCCACCCATTCCCCTCCAGGGACCCCAGAGTGGCCCATGCAGGGGAGCAGAGCTGGCCCCACTGGAGGGCAGGACTGTGCTCACAGAATCACAGAATGATATGGGGTTGGAAGGGACCTCCGGAGATCATCCAAAGCAGGTCCACCCAGAGCAGGTCCCAAAGGAACGTGTCCAGGTGGGATTGAATGTCTCCAGAGAAGGAGACTCCACCACCTCTCTGGGCAGCTTCTTCCAGGGCTCTGCCACCCTCACAGGAAAGAAGTTCCTCCTCATGTTTAGGTGGAACTTCTTATGTTCAAGTTTGTGCCCTTTTGCTCTTGTCCTGGTCCCCGCTGAGGCCAGCTCTGCTCAGACACCAAACGCCCTCACTTTGTCCCCAGGAGCTAACGGGAACCTAAGACGGACACTGGCTCACAACCAGTCTGAGCAGTTTGGACAGCATCGTGTTAACAGCCAGGTTATAGTGTTTCTAAAGTCAAAGCGAACTTTCTTTTTATACAAGAATTCATAAAAATGCGTTTTACTTGATGATAAGCTTACTTAATAGAGATAAATATCTACTTTGGCAAACCAGCTGCTTTTCTCAATCAGAACTGCCCTCAGCAGGTGGAACGACCTAAACCCTGGCTCCCGGATTCCCTCTTGTGCTGGGAGATGGGGGCCAGGGCAGCCATGTCTGGGGGGGTGAGTCAGCCCTTTAAAAACGCTTCCTCAGAATGATCGGATAATCAATCCCTTTCTCTACAGTTCTCACAAAACCTGTGTCAACTGGAGAACTACACAAATGTCAAGTTACCTTGCTCTGCAAATTTTGGCTTAGAGCTGCCCTCGTTCCACCTATAGAGCTTGTACACTTTTTTCTCCAACCAACACCATTAGCTGCACATCCTTTTAATTACTCATCTCTGTGCCTTATTACTGACAGGTCATCAGCTCTCTTTCAGCGCTTGTAATCTATATTTTTGCAAACAAAATACTATGCAAATCTGGTCGGCGTAATTACACTTCTCCTAGAATAAAATCCCTCCTGCCTTGCCGTTTTGCTGACCCCAGCCTTCTCTTGCATTTCCAGTTTATCCCAAAGGAACAAATAAATAATTAGAAATTAGAGGGCATTAAATAACTTGCACCGAACAGGTAAAGCAGAAGCACGTGGCTTTCACAGACCGACCGACCTCCCCGGTTGATCTGCCCCAGAGGGGACAAGGGGCAGTAGGAGCTTCCATGGCTCACCCACGGCTTGAAGGCCAGGAGAAGCAGCAGCTCTCCAGCTGAAGACCTACAAGTGCTGCCCCGGGACCCCCACAGCCAAGCTCTGTGCTTAGGGACCCCCGTAGGCCCCTGTGGGCTGCCCTGGGACCCCCCAGCCCAGCTCTGTGGTCAGGCCCCCCAGGTTAGCCTGGCTGGCCCACAGGGACGTGTGGCCACACCAGCCCAGCCCCACTGCCCACCTGCCCTGGGGCACGGGGTTTGCTTGGACCCCTCTTTGCCTGGGATACTTGCACCCTTCTTTTGACCCCACACAGGCCAGTAACACGGGCCTCAGCACCCCCGGGCAGAATCACCTCCATTTGCTCTGGTATTACTCTCCCCAGCCCAGCGGCCTCAACACAGCAGCTTCCAGACCGCTTCCACCAACCAGTTTTTCTCTACATTTTCTCTAGAATTTATGTCATTTATGCTGCTTCATTAAATTCCGAGGAGCTCAAGACCTAGAGATTGGCTCCCCCTCCTCCATGGGACACGTATGTCCAAAATATAGCCAAGATCCTGTAAGCTCATCAGAGAAAAGGGAAGGATAGAGCCTATTTTGAGGTCCATCTGGGAAGCCCAGCATTTGGGAAATAACCTCAATGCAAAGAAGAAAAAAAAAAGTGATGTTCCAGCATGTCCTTTTCTAGGCACAAAGTTTCAGATAGACTAAGAGAGCTGGTTTCTCAGCAAATTGAAGCCACTCGACAGATAATGATTTTGTTAGCAGCCGAACTCAACAATGAGCGTGTCATCACCAAGCAGGGAAACGTATGAAGAAGATTAACAATTCAGAATAATTCTTCCATGAGACACAAAGGCCTGGTTTCCTGTCAGAAGGAATCGAGCTGAAGGAAGACAAAAGCATCTCCCTGGTCTTTCTAGATCTGTCTTATTGTATTGCCTTAATTGCCTACAATAGGAGCCTCAACCAAACACAAGTTTTGCTGGAACGTTGTCCCCCTGCTGCTGCAAGGAGTAAACTTCAGGCGATGGTGAGAAGAGTGTCCCATAGGGGACATCCTTGGGGATGGCAATGCCAGCAAAGAGCAGGTCCCACTGCAGATGACTCCCTCAGACCTCTACACCAGAATTCTTCCCGTGGCCTAACAGCACTACATCTGCCCACTGGCTCCCCTCTCGCTTCTGAGCTGTATTCCTTCAGGAACTCCCTTTTCTGCTCAGATCTCCGTTAAACGTGTCCCTCTGGCCATTACGGCCAAAGAGTGGGAGACCCATCATCTTCCAGAAGCTTATCCCCAACAAACATTGTTTGCTTATCGTCCCTTCACCTACCGCCCACAGGAACCTTCCTCAATAATTTCTAATATTCAGAAGCAACATATACAATTTTCCAAGAAACTGGAGGATGCTGCACCATCGCAGCCTGTCACATCCACAATCAGCAGGCTGAGGAATCTTTAAGAAGGTCTTGCAACCTAAGGCTGACTCCAAGGGAAGCTCCAGTCACACTCTGAATTCACCTTATTTATTTTTTTTAAGGTTTCTGAATACACTGTAACATCACAGGTCATGAACAGCTCTGTAAAAGGCTTTATAAACCTGCTAGCTCCCAGCAGGAACCTCAAATCAAGTCTCATGCAGCTCCTGGACAGCGTTAAAAACAAATCCCAACACAACCATTAGTTTGTATTTTCAGGCTACTCAAGTCACTTTTTTCCCCCAAAGTAGAAGGGAATGGAAAGCAGCATTAACCTTTCCTGTTAACCCCGTGCAAGGCCTTTCGGGTGTGAACAGAAATCTTCTGAATTTTAGGAGGCTTTGCAAAAAATTCCCCGAGATATCTTTTTGCTTGAGTGTCTGCAGGATTAGAGCCCTGTCCAAAGACCAGTGAAACTGGTGGGATTCCTCCTGTTTTCTCTGAGGGACTTTGGATCAAGCCTCCAAAGATCCCTACCCCATCTCCATCTAGGAGCCTGCTGTCAGGGCCACGTGCCGTGTCTGCTACGCCCACACCTTGTCCCCCCACAAGTAGAAGATGTGATTTTGCCCCTGATCCACAGACACCATCCAATACAAAAGACACGCTCCCTGTCCTCACTCAAGCATTGCTTCATAACTACACGTCACAGGGTTTCTGCCTCTCTCTTCTAAAGCCTCTGCTATCAGCCTCTAGTAGAGACTCAACGTTGCACAAAGGGTTTTGACCCCAAAGCATATGGAATGTGAACTGGTTTGGCTTTCCAGTTCTGGTTTTTGTTTTTTTTTTTTTCCTCCCAGTTTTCCTGCAGGACAGCCCTCATGCTGCTGGCCTGGCTAGACCATGTGGTCTTCTGATGGAGAACAGGAATCTCAACAGGACCTCTGAACCTGGCTTTTGGTCAGGATCCAACAAACATTTAAAAATGTATTTAATCATGCAAAGCCGATGCCTGAGAAGTGAGATCCAGTCAGAGCCTGGGATGCAGGAACATCTGAAACGGAGGATGTTCAGGTCCATTTTGGATTCCTATTTATAGATCAAGCTTAAATCTAACATAAATATGTTGATTGGCTTTAACAAGCAATGCTCTGCCCCAGGGCAGGGACACAGCCCTGTTCAAGCTGTAAAGAACAAATTTCAAAACAAATTCAAGCCCTCATCATCTCTTAATTTGTTCTTGTTCAGCCAATTCTCCTAACTTGTTTCTAAAGGCCTTTCTTGGTTTAGTCAAGAGAATAAAAGACTTTTGGAGGGGAAGAGATCTGCGCAATCGTTCAGGGGCTTTGTTGTACATTTTAAGTCCCCTCCTTTCATCTGGAACTGTAAATCAATCTGTTGACTCCTGGCAGATTCATTGTTTTCTCATACAGTAAATCAATGCTGATACATTTCATTATGTTTTTCACATGTTTTCAACAGCGCTTTTCCCCTTCCTTTGGATGAGATTTTTATCATTGCCTTTAGCACCAGAATTTAGGTTCGATATTAGGCATCTTGTCTTTTTCTTTCTTCTTCTTTTTTTTTTTTTTTCCCCTGACTTGAAGCAGAGTCCACCTGAGTTAATTGCAGCATTTATTCGCTGCGTGAGTAATCTCTGCTGCCTGCTTTCTAATTACCGCCTGCACAAACTGAAGGCATCGCAGGTTCCGAAATGAACTCAGGCAGGTAATGTTTCCAAACCGGGAAATTTCAAGAATCAAAAAATAAACCCCAAGTAAAGATGGGACTGACAAACCCCCCCATCTCCCCCGGCACAGCCCCTGGGACAGCAGGACCGAGCCCACGCTGCCTCAACAACCCACCGGCCCGTGTCTGTCCTTAAACTGCTGACAGCGCTGCCGCAATTATGCACAGTCGTCCTGTAAATATGCAAGAAAATAAGCTAACTATGGTTATTTATGCCTGCAATAAACAGCTCTGAAAGGCAGAGGAAATGTGCAATTGCCTGTGCGTGTGCTGCTCCTGAAAATTGGGTTTCAGCGCTCAGTGGAAAAACAATTCTCTCTCGGCTCCTATTTATGGCAAGAGGAAATTTTCAGCGAATTAAATCAAATTAAGAGCTATCCCTTTATGCTGAACGAAATGAATAGGAAATACATGTATCCACGCAGGGCAGAGAAGACATCCTCAGCTCGCACGGCCCGGGTAACCCTGTCCTCTCCAAGGCCAGCTCTAGGTGTCACTGTGGGAGCTGAGTGTGACGCTCCGTCCCCTCCCCGCGTTTGTTCCATTTAAACTTTAACATCAGGAAAATGTCACCTTGGTGCTCCCTGCTCTGGGGAATTTGCTTCTGTCACCGTTTTCGTTTCAGAAAGCACGCTGCAGGTTGCGGAGCGGTGTGAGGGGGTCTGGTGGGTGGCGGGGGTCAGTCTGGTCACCGCTCTCCCCCACCAGTAATGCAGCCCAGCACGGAAACTGCAGTGGGGCTCAGCAAGCTGGTCAGCTGCACCTCGGGGCTAATTACTGGAGGGATCAGGAACCCGCACAGCAAATCACTTCAGTCCATTAGAGCCAAACAAATCTGAACGCTGGGAAGAGACTGGATAAAACAATATCCCAGTTCACCTAACGCATGTAAGCCTGCACATTCCTTTCTCCTGCTTGCAAAAAGAAGCCTGAGGACTGGGCATTATGGAGGTTTCCATTTATTTTATACTTCTAACCCGGCAACAAAAAGCAAAAGAACAAAAAACAACCAAAAGGAAAAAAAAAAAACAACCCAGACAAATAAGAAGACATGCAGGAATATGCAAAAGAATGGAACAGCCCTATAAATGTCCCTTGGTCAAATATATTGCTCTTTATTCATCAGCTTACATGCTTTTGAATCCCTGCTGCTGCTCTGCAGCAAAGCTGAAAACTGGCAGGTATTATTTTAAAGCATGTATTTTTAAACACCCAAAGAATATGCAACACAAAATAAGAAATGCTGCACTGTGTAATAAAAAAGTATATTAACAATAGGCTCTTTCTTGCTTTGCAACCTGACAAAGCTCCTGAATCCCCCCAGGGGTGGGCAGTGGATGCTACCAGCAAAATTCAGATCCTGGCATCTCTACACGGGCAAGAGGCCCCTTCCATTTCCATTTCCCTTGATTTCAGACTGGGATTTATGTGTAGGAATCATTCCCTGTCAGTTCCCACAGCGACCGACACCAAATGCACCTCATCTTTTAGTTGATGGGAATTATCCTGGATCATTGCTAGGAACCGTGGCTCTGTGTTTTTGTGAGGAGCACAAGGGGCCTCTCTGTGCTCTGAAGAGCCTTGTTCAAACATTAACAGAGAGACAATCCCGTAGGAAATAGCTAATAACGACCATAAATCTTCCTCTGTGGTCCCGTGGCCCTTTCCCCCCGTCGATCTGGAAGCTCTATCAAAGTCATAATTAACGGAAAGCCCACGACACATCTATATGACACATTAGGTGAAATCATGGCCCCAGGGAAGTAAAGGGCAAAACTTCCACTTACGTCACCAGGGTGGGGGTTTCACTCCTATTTTCCATGATAACCATTTTGCTGCCGGGTTAATGGCAACACGGAGGGGTTAAGCAACGTGCCCAGAAGCACGAGTGAAGATCGTGCCCAGAAGATCAAGGGAAGAGTGAGCACTAAACTCTGATTTCTCATTCCTACCTCCCTCCTTCTCCCACCAGCTTCTACAGCCCTGCATCAACCTTAACTGTCCCACTGCTTTGCAGAAGTGACAGACGCCTCGGCTCAAACGCTGCTGAGTTTGCTGCAAACCCTGCTCTCCTCCTGCAACGACAACGCGGCTGAGCTCGGAAGCGTTGACCGTAAAATCATAAAACCATAGAAAGATTTGGCTTGGAAGGGACCTTAAAGCCCATCCAGTGCCACCCCCTGCCCTGGGCAGGGACACCTCCCACCACACCAGGTTGCTC
>JAOTQQ010000071.1:1154705-1171363 GCA_026546715.1 Gallinago undulata | reverse complement strand
TGCTCCAGGCCCTTAATCATCTTTGTGGCCCTTTGCTGTCCCCTCTCCAGCAGTTCCCTGTCCTTCCTGAACTGGGGGGCCCAGAACTGGTCCCAGTGCTCCAGATGGGGCTTCCCCAGGGCGGAGCAGAGGGGCAGGATGACCACCCTCCACCTGCTGGCCATGCTCTTCCTGATATGCCCCCCAGGATGCCATTGGCTTTCTTTGCCACCAGGGCACATTGCTGGCTCATGGGCATCCTATTGTCTACAAGAACTCCCAGGTCTTTTTCCTCAGAGCTGCTCTGCAGCAGGTCAGCCCCAACCTTCTTCCTTTATGGATGTTCTGTAGTGAAGGAGCTTCATCTCCACATCACACTTAGGCTTTAGTGCACAACAGTTTTAAAGTTTCCATGCAAGATACTCCATTGGAGACTCAGAAATAAGCTTTAGGGAGCCAAGCTACCTGAAAGGCTGACTTTTTTAAAGCGGAAGTTTTACCTATTTCTGCCATCTCCCATACAGTGCATTTTTGATTCAACATGTTGCTCTTGTTTAAAAAAACTCCCCGTTTTCTTAGAGTGCTAAAAAAAGACCTTTGAAACGCCATGAGGCTGTAGTGATGAGTTATGCCGGAGAAACCAATATTATATCTTTCATCGTTTGTCTGGTGTCCTTGCCAAACTTCTAATTTAGCAGCGCACAGTAGTGCACCAAAGTGAGTCATGAATTCTTCAGTGTAATTACCGCGCCGTGCAAAGCCAGGCTACAGAAGTCTGAACCTTTTCCTGTCTGTCCTTTTTCCCCTTCTTCTTGCGTTTCAAATACCATATGCTTTGCAGGAAGGCTGTGCATTGCATCACAGCTTCAGCCCTCTTCTGAGCAGATATGATTAAAAGCTAGATTTGGAGCTAATAACTAAAAGCCCTCTTCTGTGGGACGGGCACAAAAGAGAAAAATGCGTTTGGATATTTCTTTTTGTGGCAAGAATGTGGTTTTTAGGGGAAACACCCGGGCAGAGACGGCCGCTGCAGAGCTGTAGGACTCCTTATGAGATCTGAGCAAATGCTGAGGGATTGTCTTGTTGACATTTTTAAATTAGTTTTTCCTTGAATTGACTTTTTTATATCCTCATATTTGTCTGGCCCACGCAGTTCAGAAAGTGCTCCTTACCCAGGAGGTGGTTGCAAAGGGCACTTGGGAAGCTTGTGGGCTCATTAAGGTTCAGCCCCACGAATAACTCAATTGCAGAAGGGTCCCCATGGCTTTGTGTGTTGTCAGCGAGACGTGAAGGTGCACCTGCAACCTGGAGCTGAAAAAGTGCTACTGTAGCCAAATTCATGTGCATTTTGGTGTATTCATCAGGAATTGCTAATTTTTACCTGTTTTCTAAGTGCATACAAGGGCTCGAATCCTGAAAGTTCATTACAAAAGGCAAAATTCTTTACACAGTTGTGGACAAGTGAGGTCTGTCTTCAGGAAGAGCTGTCTCAAGTTGGTCTTGAAATTTCACATCTTCCAAGTTGTTGCCCCACGACCGTAACTGCCAGCAGGGTCTGCTGTAGGTGGGGACAGAATCCTGTTTGCCAACATTCTGGCTGAAATCTCACCTCTGTCCGTGGACTATTCCTGCCTTCGGGTCCGTGTCGGGGGGGAGGTTGCAGCATGGGCACCGCTGGAGCATCGAGGGTTGAGATGTTCCGGATCTGGGGGATTTTGGTTCCTTTGGCTGTCGGATGCTGCCAGGATGGCCCATGCTTGGGGGCAGACCGGCTCTGGCTGTTGCAAAAAACCATTTCCTGAGCCCTTAACGGAATAAATTTGCTTCCTGCAGACGGCACAGGAAAATGTGGTTGCCTTTGTGAAGGCCCAGCCTTGTCTCAGAGGTGCTGGAGCGATGCTGCCACGGCAGGGTCCGACTACACGAACCTCCCACGAGCTTCCCTATTTAATAGGGAAATGTCAGACAGGTCTGGTCGGCTATAAATGACAGGTGATTATTTTCTACCCATGACCATGGGGAAAAACACAATGATAAAAGATGTCACAAACTTCCCTCGCGTTTCTGGAAGCTTCTTCCCCCCTTTCCCAGTTGCCGTTCTGGCTCCCCGATGCGGTTCGGGGCTCAGCCATTAACTGAACCCAACAGTCTGACAGAGTCCCAGGAGTGTCACTTCTTTCCCTCTCATAACTGTTTGTAGGGACACACTGTGGGGAGCAGTTAATTCTCCACCCACGCTGTGTTAGATGTCCTGGGGTTCTGGGAACTGTTGGGGTTTTGGTTTGGCTGTTTGAGAACGGCGATGTCGCTGCTGTAGGAGCTTATATAGAGGTGAGACTGAGCTGATGGGTCGTTATGTACACGCTGTTCCTCTGCTTGGAAGTTGGAGAATACCCCTTATACGTGTCAAATTTATTATTCTTCAGGTTATGGAGATGTGAGGCTTGTCCATTATGTGATCTGCTCTCTACAGTTGCTGCAGCATCAATAGCTCTTCTCCCAATTAATTTTTGTGAAGTTCCACAGATGTATGAAGAGTTTCAAAGCACAAAGGAAAACACTTTCTAAAAGAATCCACGTCCCAAGCCTGAGGGTATGTCTGGAGGGGACAACAGCAAATGATAGAATGTACTTGGTATGAAAGACAAGTGAATTCCAGGAGAGGTTGGTGTTACCACCTGGGACGGGTGAAAAAATCAGCTGTTTTGATGAGAGTGTGTTGGATGGAAGACAAGAGTTGGGGAGAGAGGGCTTCACCAGAGCCGGGGTCTGACGGGTCACATCCAGGAGGACGCTTTGGGTGCTGGGACACCATGAGCAAACCCTGTCCCACCCGCTGGGACTGCGATAGCTGCCTCCGAGAGGGGCTGCCTGAATGCTGCAGTGCTGTGATTTTTGTCAATTAAAGCCTGATGCAATTAGATGAAGCCCTTGCTCTGCGTACTTGACACTGGAAGATGCTGAGGAGGCTGGCCTTGGGCCAACAAAGCACTTAAGTGATTCCATTAGCTTAAATGGCACTACCTGCACGCTTAAAATTAAGCATGCACTTAAGTGCTTTGCTGGGATGATGCCAGTGTGTGCAACGGGGGGCGAGAAGAGATTTGTGGTGATCACCAGAGCCTGCTTTGGTTTCTGCAGGAGGGCTGCAGGGTTTCACTTGCTGCCTCTTCAGACCCACTCTTCAAGTGGTGATTTTGATAAAAATAAGTGGTGATGCTAAATAAATCACGTGGCACCCCCCTCCAAAAAAGGGGGCTTCTTTCACAGAACTTTTACAACGTGGACTGTCAGAAACTGTTCCCCCCGAGTGATGCCCACCCCAGCCCTTCCAGGTAACACACCGAGGTGCTTGGGGCAGGTGGATGGAGCCCGGGAACCCGGGGGTGCTGCTGGGGAGCCGCTGAGGAGCACCATTTGCGGTGCCTGATGTTCTTGACTGACTGAAGGCCCCAGAGCCAGATGCCTAATGGCATTCTTGGATTAAGTGGACCTGTAGTCTGTGTATAATTGTGGTAAAACCGTATCATAAAAGGCTGTAATTATTATTTCTTGGATTATATACTGTTCTTCAAAAAAACCCCAAAGGCGCTGTTAATTCAGAAGTAAGCACATCCACTAAGTCTAGAAAGTTAGAGGTCGTGCAGGTGCAAGGGTCTGTGGAGAAATTTGAAGTGATTTAGCTTAAATTAAAGAAAATGGGCTTGGAAGAGACCTCAGGAGGTCATTTAGTTCCTCTGTCTCTTTAAACCACCAGCACCATATATTCCCCAGTCTCCCTGAGCTATCTGTTCCAGGGCATAAGAGTCTTCACCATTAGAAAGTATTTCCTGATGTCCGAATTGAATTTCCCTGGCTGTAATTTTATCTCATTATTTCTTGTCTAACCCACCACGCACATGAAGAATAGATTATTCCCTTCCCATCTGCAGCATCCTCTTCCAGCGGTCCCAGGGCAGCGCTGAGCTGCTGCTCCTCCGCCCGCCTCTCCCTGACAGCCTGGGTTTTCTGAATTTTCACGTTTCCCTCATTTCCATCCCTCTGGGATTTTGCTCTGGAGAACCAGCTGTGAGGGACTGAGGAGGGAGCGGGGACCGTGCTCCTGGGGTTTGGGGCAATGGGAAAGTGGAAGGAATTCTGCATCCCTGTCCCATCCGAGGGTCTCGGAGCGCCAAGTCCCAGTACGGCAGCTTGAGTGGGTGACTTCAGTGAGATGGGGGGGTTAATAAAGAAATATTTAATTCTCAAACTTTTAATTTCTGAGCAGCAAGTGACAGAGGACACCAAGCCGCAGTGGGATGCTGCTGTTTGTGGTGGGTCTGTGTTTTCCCGGGTGGTGGCTGGACGTTCCTGCTCTGTGTGTGTGATGCTCACGAAGGAGCTCGTTCCCGCGGGAGTTTGGTTCTGTCGGGCAGCAGACAGAAGGCTGGTGCATTTTACAAGCCACGCTATGATTTCTGCAAGCCCTGCCTGGTCAGGAGAGACCCAAAAGCTCGAGAGGGGTATGAAACAGAGGAGGAGGAGGGAAGCAGCTCCTGAAAGCCCTCTGGGCTGCTTCAGCTCAAATCCAAGAAAGCCCATTTCAGGCTTGGGATGTTTCAGTCACATTCCAGTGATTGATTTTTATTTTTCTATTAAAGATCAGGATTTTTTAACAGCTTGGCACACTCGATAGCCCTATCTCAGTGTCTGGGCACGCTTTAGGTGCAGAGTTTTCAGAGCAACCAGCTCTACCGGTATTATGTTATATTAAAAAGGACCTTTTCCCAGGAACATCCCTACGGACAGCCTGGGGAGACCAGGATTCGGAGGGCAGTTCTTGCACCCCACGTTTTTACCGAGTGCCCCTTTCCCATGTGTGCCCGTGCTCTTTATGATCCCGAAGGACTCGGGGAGGCTGCGCAGTCCATCCCATCCCCCCGTGGTGCTGGTGACACCCTGTCCTGGCCGGTGACATTCCCGGCTGGGCCGGCTCCGGTTACCCCCTCCCCGGAGGCTCCCACCAGTTGTCACCACTTGTCACTGGCCTGGACCCAGCAGTTCGTGGCCGGGGCGGAGGTATTTTCCTGTTGCAGAATGTGGCACGTTTAAAAGGGAACTGGGTGGGTGTGATTATTAAGGTGTAATCAAATGCATTAAGGCCTCAATAATGAGGGACCTGGCAATATAATCTTCCCTTCATTCCCCCATTTCTCTTTTGTGGAGAAAAATGAAATGAGAGCTATCGGGAGCTCCAGGAGCCTTTTTGCACTTTTTTTTTTTGTCATAAAAATCATTTAAAAAGTGCTTTGGTCATGTAATTCTAGTTAAAAAATTTTCCAGGAGAAAATCTTTCCTTTATCAGAGCCCGAAGTGTCCCCATCGAGACTCTTCATTCATCGAGGTGCTTTGGGAAACCCTCTCTTAAGCCTCTCTCAATACGTACTTTTCCTGCTCAGGTAGTCTGCTTGGGGCTCAGTTTCCTATAGCATATGTTTATTTGTTTACTAAAGCTTATATAATTTCTTTTAAATCCTCCCTAATGGCTAAGGGATTAGGAAATGATGAGTTATAGCAATGATTTTTAGATCATGTTTAATATCTCAAATACTTTTCCACTACAGCAGGTTAAATAGTCACCAGCCTTTACCTTATAAAGCTTCATTTAAACCTAATACTCAAAGATAAACGTTGTAGAAATTACCATTTAACACTTTTGTTTGACATGGGCTTACACTGTTTTCTCAACTGAGGGAAATGAGGAAAACTGAGTTGAAACGGTTGAATTCCATTATCTTTGATTCTGCTCTTTTTTTAAAAAAACTGATGATCTTTTCAGTTTGTCTAATGACTCCCTTGAGTTTGTTAACCTTCGTAATTATACCATTTAATTTTTCATCTATCTCTTAAATCAATTTATATAGTAGATTCAAGACAATTTCTTCATATTCTAGGTGAAGCTCTCTGTTCCCACTAGAACCTGGAGTTCTCATGAGCCCTCCAAGGCTGAGGTCTCCTGATGTGCTTTGCCAAGGCTGGTCCTAGACTGGTCTGCCTGTGATGATAGACTGGTGACATCCACTGGGGGACCTCGGGCAAACTGGAGGATCTCAAAGGCAGTTCGGTGAAGTAGAAATACACTGTTATTCTCACTTTCCAAAGAAAGGAAGTGAATGAAAAGGAGGTGGAATGACTTGCGTGAGATAACAGGGCTAGTCCAGGAGTCTCCTTGTGAATGGTGGGACCCCCTTTGCTTCAGGGCTTTTGGAGCTCATCGTTTGAGTCAGGGCAAATGCTCCTCAGTGGCTGCATCTTCAGGGCTGGTGGAGGATGTTTCCAAGCCTTCTCTCCAGCTTAGTTTGACTTCTCTTCACACTGCTTATGTGCAGGCACTCAACGAGGAGACCCACCCTCCGAGTGAATGAGACTGACTTCTGCCTTTGCTTCTCCCTTACTTCTCTGGCTGATTAGAAACAGAAGAATGAAAAGAAACCTGGAGCTTTGAGGTGTTCTGGGGTTTGACCTCTGAAACAACTAATTCAATGAACCATAGCTGAAAATGAGGGAGTAAGAGTGTTATGACTGAGAAACATGGGAGGGAAAACTCAGGTGATCAAATGAATGGCAGTTTCTTCAAGTCAGACTTCACTGAATTCAGTGAAATCCCACATTGGGGCTCAGAATGATGCATTTTCAAAACCAGATATAAAGTGGCTTTGTCAGGAACTGGACACGCACATGACACATCTCTCTCCACTTCAAGTCACAAGACAACTGTGAAATCCAGTTCCACAAACAGGAAGTCTAAAATAATTGTGTGGAGCCCTGTAATCCATGAAACAAGGATTAAGAAGACTTTGTGCTACTCCACTGGGGACGCGGGTGATTTTGGTAAATGAATTCATGGTGTTTACTATCACAGTAGTTGCATCTGCACTGTTATAAGGGACCTTCACTTCCAGCTGGGAAGTGTCTTTAGAAAGATGAATGGGACCCAAAAGTATTCTCATGGGAATAAAATGCCTTCCTCCTGGCTGGCTGGGTGGCAAGGCTCGTGCACAGGGCAAAGGGAGTTCTGTGGCACCTGCTTTTTTTGGTTATTTATCAATTGCTTTTGAGTAAATGTTGCAGAGACAGTGGAAAGAGCTGGAAAAATATGGATTACAGAAACTTGTCTTTTAGGTTGGTTTTTTTTTGTGTGTGGGTTTTTGTTTTTTAGAGAGTGATGAAGCAAACTTTGCTTATGGCAGCTGAATCCAGGGCGGATAAAAGCTAGGTGTGAGCTACCCTCATTAATGCTGTTAGGAAAACTGCTGCAAAAGCTGCTTTTTGGCTGAATGAGGACAGTCCTTGAGATATAACCAGGCCTCTCCTTCTGTTCTGGCTTGCTCCGTGCCCATCCCTGGCAAGGATTTCTCATGGCACCTCTGCCAAAGCGAAGGCTGAGAACCCTTAGGAACACGCTCTGCATTTCAGAGCTTTTATGGGCTCTCGGTTCCTTCTCACTGCTTTCTCTTGCTCTGAGAGGTGAGAGCACGGTTTTTCCTCCTCCAAGAGGAGCATCCCGCCCGTGTGCACAGCACACGATATGCTGAAGCCCTTTATTCAAGGACAGGCAAGTGCCTTTGCTGCGGCGTGTAGCTTTGGAGCTGCATGCCCAGGGTCCCCGCAGCTGCCAGCATCTCTGTGATGAGATGCCGAGCTCCTGCGAGCCCAGGGAAGGGCCCTGACTTCTCTCACTAATCCCTCCCGAGGCGCTGCCGGGCTCCAAAAGAAACATATGGAAATAGGCCTGTCCCCGGCAGCTCCCTGGCTGCCCCCTTCCCACCCGTGCCAAGTTCAGGGGCAGGGGGACCGTGCTCACTCCCCACACGTCACCTCCTGCTTCCGTGGAGCTGCCAGGATGGCTCCTCCAAGCGAGTCATCTCTGTTTCCAGTGATCAATCCTGTGATCCCGCTCCACCGTCCAGCAACTGGTGGGGCTTGGAGAGGAGCTGGCTGGTCCTTGAGATGGTAAAGTCCCCCTGCACACAGTGCCCTGTGCCAGAGACCCCCGCACAGGGGCTGGGGCTGGGGAGGCATCTGCCCCTGGATCACCCCTCCCCAGGTGGGGTGGGAATTGCAAAGGGATTTATTATTTTTAAAAAAGGGCATCCTAACTGTGCCCTACAAGAGAAGCAGAGAGTAATGTAGGATCTAAATCCGTATCACTTGATCCCTGCGGTTGGTTCCCAGTGTAGGGAAGAGCTTTCTAAGAGACAAGCTTGTGCTGTGCTCTGTCAGCCCTTGCCCGGAGGGTTGTCATCTCTTCTTCCTTCCCGTGATGGGCTTTGCCCACACTTTCTCCTCCTTTACTCTTTTCCCTCTCCCCAGAATCCAAATCGCCAGCTCTGCCACTGGAAGAGGAGCAAAAGAAAAGTGCTTTTTATTAATTGCTGCATAAAAAAATCAGCCGCAGCCCTGCTAGGACGAATTTATCTTCCAGCTCTTCAGCTTGTACTTTAGTCATACTTTGTCAACCAGACAAAGCTCATCACTTATATATAAAACCCTTCTAGAGAATATACAAGTAAGGAGAATACATGTATAATGAAATAACAAGTCTTGGCATTTCCTACAGAAGCAGCCAAACATTCAGCTGTGATCAGTTTTATTAAGAGGAGAAACTGCTAGAAACAATAGTGGCCCAAATAATTGATGAGAGAAGAATTTGATCTCTGGCTGGTGGCTGTAATAAATTTCTCTTGTCAGCTCAGTTCATTTACTGCAGGTAGGAGCCCTGTGCAGTGATTAAAGAAGCACAATATTTTAGGCACAACAGAATGTAACAATTCTCCCAGCGAGCTGGACCAAAATAGCTCTGCGGGTAGATAAATGGAAGAAGAGGAGGTGCTTTTGTTTGAAGTTCGTATTAAATTAGGGAGCAGTTATTTTTATTCCCCACCCCTTGCAGGTGACAGTGAAGCAAAATGATCTTTCTGGGACTATGGCCTTGTACAGACCATGTCCAGCTTTTTCATTAGCACCTCGGGAGCTGAGGCGGGGAAAGGAGATGGCTTTCCTTGGTGTGATCATCATGTGGGGAGATGATTTGGGGTGGCTTTGGGGCAGGAGGAGAGGGAAGGTCGGGCACTGCTGCCAAAGAGGGCAGGGGAAGACTCATGGACACTCAATCATAGAATCATTTCAGTTGGAAAAGATCCCTGGGATCATCAAGTCCAACCATCTACCCTACTCTACAAAGTTCTCCCCTACACCATGTCCCCCAACCCCACATCTAAAGGACTCTTGGTTTGCTTTAGCTACAGATGGCGTTAGTGCCCTGGATCCCCAGCAGGCAGGGGATGGGAGGACCTGCCCAGAGAGGGACGTTGCCCACGTGTGTCCCTAACGGGGTGTTGACCCTGCCCGGGGCTGGGAGCTTGGAACTCAGTGATGTCCAGGGTCCCTTCTAGCTCTACCTGTTCTGTGGTTCTATGTCGCTGCTCTGTTTTACATGTGAAGGTGCTTTTTGTGACTATTCGAGTAGCCTGGGTAGGAGCCACGGATTTTAACCAGTGTTAGACCCCAGCAGAGAAAGCCCCATTGCTTTCCATCAGCTCGATGGCGCTTGCTGGTCTTCCATCGGGGCCCAAAGAGAGCAGCAGTTATTCATAACTCATTTAAATTGGGCAAGGAAATGAGTAAATAACAGCATTGTCCTAAGAAAGAGTTATGCTTAATGTTTCATTAATGTTTCATGAATGCTGGTTATTTTTTTTACCACAATTTAGCATGCTGGGCTCTTCCATCCCCGGAGTTCTTTCCAGATGGGATAGCGAGAGCGAGAGAGAACTGTCGTGGCCACCGGCGCGTCGTCAGGGGCTGGCAAATGAGCTCTGTTTGCTGCTGAAAAACTCTGTATTGGCACCAGGCTGCAAAACTGTAACATTCATCACCAGCGAGTATTATTTGAAAAGATCATTTAGTATCTGTCAGAGCTGCTGTAACATTTTGGGGTGTTTTTTTTTTTGCCCAAAGAATTTAAGTAGGAAGATGTGTGTGCGCGTGCCTGCACTTCTGATTAATTGTAATTGTAATCTCACATAATGCACTCCTCAGCTTGACATTTTTAAAGTAAGGGTAGGTTGGTTGATTCCTGAAATTAATTATAATTCAGATTTTGGAGTGTGAAACAGAGAGCTTTCTATAAACCCTTTAGACACAGCTAGAATTTGGACTGATTTATTATGCACTTCTATGCTCTGCTGCTCGTGTCATGAAATCTTCAGGAATTTATTGCAAGAAAATGGCTCCTCTTCACAAATTTGATGCAAGGAGAAGATGGAATTGGTATTTTAATTACATTTTGATGAATGAAAACAAAGCCAACCAGTGCTGTGGCCCTCGCTATACCTGATGAACAGATTCTCTGGTGTCCTCAATACAGAAAGCGTAAGAAAAACTTATATCTGCATGAATCCATGGGTGAAACTTTTAAAAACATAACAATTCCCATATGCTGGGACAGCTTACTTGCCTTCCCTTGCAGGAATACATTGGCAAAGTCAAAATACTTCCTTGGACTTCAGCAGGAACAGCTTTCCAGTAGTTCTCCTTTAGGTGTTAAATGTATTAATGCATTTCTTTGGAAAGATTAAATTGTCTGGAAGTTCCCCTGAAACCGTGGCGGCAGAGATGGTAACTCCTGAATTCAGCGAATGCCCCGAATGAAGGTCTTGCTGTGGGGAGGATGCTCTGGAATTGCAGAGTCTGCGGAGGGAGTTCCTGGGGAGCAGCCCTAGCACTATGAAGGCTGAAGCGTGTCTGACTCTGAATCACCTTTCCCGTGTAAACACAGTTCACTTTATCACACTTACCAGTCCTCGGTGTTAATGAGGAAACTCTCCAGCTAAGGATTGCAATACATCAATATCCGTGGGCTCAGAAGCCTGGAGGGTGGAGGGGAAAAAAACAGTGAAATGTTCTCTGGGCTCTTTGGAGTAACTGGGCTGTGTGATTGGGATCTCCTTAGCGTTTGTAGCTGCGCCATGGGTATCGGTGTATCTCCATCACCATCTCTGTCTCTGTCCCTCGCTGGGAGCCCCCAGCAGATTGCTACAGAAAAACACTAGGATGTTTTTCATTAAGCTCTTCCCTGTTGGCGAAGGAAGATAAGGAATCCTCCTCCCCTACTTGACTCATGCAGTAGATAAGATAAAGATCTATATACGAGATAAAACTTAAGTGCAGCAGGAACTTGGAAGTGCCATTTTCCAGGAGACAAACCTTAGCAGGCGTCAGTTTGAGAAAGAAAACAGACGTTGATTTATACCGTGTTATAGAGGAATTATGTTTCTGGTAGTAAAAGCAAATCCCAGTTGTTGGCTCCAGATGTACTTTGTGCTGGAGACTGGGGCTGTGAGGAAGGTCTCCTGCACGGGCTGGGGTGCCCCGAGCGGGGCGGTTGGTGGGTTGCTCTGCCACAGCCTTCACGCCGCATCACGGTGCGTGGCAATCGCTCCCCAAACCGCTGACCTCCCCAGGCTCCTGTCTTTCGTGGCTGAGCGTTTCTCAAATTTCTCTTCTCTGGTGAGGACAAACGAAAAAAGAAAAAAAGACCTCTTGCAGATTTATTGTTCTTCAGCCTTCCCCAATCCCTGCACCCACAACATCCCCAGTCGTTTGGGGAACTCCAGACCCAGCGGGAGGGTTTTCTGTTCTTGGAACGGTCCCTCTTCAAAACAGTGACAAAGCAAGAGAGATGGGGCCTTTTTCTCCCTTGCAGAAATTATCTGCCTTTTCCTCTTAATTATCTGCATTGCTGGTTTCTGTGTGTTAGCTGCCTCGCTAGCTCCCCTGAATAGAGATTCTGGGGGTTGTGCTACACACGTCTCCCTTGCGTTCAGGGACACAGTTGGTGCTGGGTGTCATTCTCTAAGAGCATCCGTGGGTCAGAGCACACAGATCTCGATGGGGTGGGATGTGCCGTGAGGTGGAGGTGTCACCCCCTGGATGGGCAGAGCTGGGCTGTGGGCAACGGGGCCATCATTTCATGAGAAACAGGACACACACCTTCCACGTGTCCAGGGAATTAGTGAGAGGATGAAACTCAAAGGGAAAGGGAAGGGTGCTCGGGTACAGTCAGCAGGTGTCTCCCAAAATGGACTGTAATAGGAGGTGGCAGAAGGGGCTGGCAGTAAAATCCAGAGATGAAGTGCATTCATCTTAGCAATTAAGATTGATTAGTGGAATCAAAGGCACTGTATTGGTTGCAGCTAATGCAGAGTTTAAAGCATTTTATCACTAGTAATTAAAAAATTGGCTTGATTTCCTATTTAAAATCTAAGTCCTGTATTTGTAGGAAGCATTATAAATAATAAAATAATAGTATTATGAGCTATTTAATATTTATTACTCATCTTTCTTAGTTGCTTGAGTAAAATTGTACTGTACTTAAACATGAATCTTCCTCTCTAATTCTGAGCAGCCAGTTTCTACTTCACTTTTTTGTGACCGCTCTTCAAAACTGTTTCATGGCAGTATCCACCCGTGATTTCTTTCAGTGAAGTGAAAAACGATCAGGATTACATAGATTTCCTTCTTAAAAAAACTAAAGCTTTCTCAAATGCTGACCCTCGCTTTACTTCTCCACGGGAGTGTGATTTTTTTTTTTTTTTTCTTCAGTTTTTTAATTTTGGAGAAAAGCCTTAACAGAGACACATTTCTACAGCAGCAACATCCTTCTGCCTGTAACCGCTTGGTTGCTCGGAGAACCCGCTGAAGCCATCCTGACAAATGGGTTATTTTTTCACGGGGGTGAGCTCTATTTCCCTTAGGGGGGTGCGTGGCCGGTTGTACCAGCGCATCCTCGCTGGGGCGGTGATGCTGGTGCCAGGGCCAGGCAGCACGAGGATGCTTCGGGGGGACCAGCTCCAGCTCCATCCTCTCTCCAAGGACCCAGGAAAGCATTTCCCATCTTCCTGGCCATATCAAGCAATCAAGCAAGGACAGCTTGGCTCGCAGAGCAAGATGTTTTTGAATGATTCCTGGCTTTCCAGGCTGGGCTCCACCCTGTTCCACGGGCGCCCATCGACACGAGTATGGAATTGTACTGGATGCAGCTGGAAAAACACAGGTGGCTTCTCCGCTAGAGCCAACCTGCACCAAGTGCTCTGTGCAGACCCCTTCCCCTTGCTGGCTCCAGAGGGAAATGGTTCTGGTCCTGAGCGTAGTTTGTTCCTGGCTCCCGAATGTGGGGAAAAAACAGCTGCTTTTTCCTGTGTGTTGGCTGGGAAGGACCAGTCAATGGGGGGGACTCTGAAGAACCGCTCCAACATGGGTCAGCACAACTTGTCCCCACTGTGTGCCATGTCCTGAGGTGACACTGTGGTCTCTGCAAAGAAGAACCAGGCCAGGAGAAGAGATAATCAGTGTACAGCCTTTCCTCCCCCAGGGAGAAGGGCACAGTGCTGCCTTATTGCCAGCTCTTCCTTTGCAACTGTTATTTTTTATGTAGGTTTTGTCTTTTTCCATTTGCTGTTTCCTTGGATCCTGAGGCTCTGAGGGCAGAAATTTGCCTCCCATCTTTGACCCTGGGGTAGCACGGGGGGAGATTTACCCTCAGCCAGCCCATACAGCCAAAGCCATGTGGAAGACGAGCTGACAGACACAGATTCCAGCGGGAGCAGAGCTGCAGCCCTGGCTTTTTCTCTCTGATTGTGAGTGCTCAGTATCACAGCTGCTCAGA
This sequence comes from Gallinago undulata, assembly GCA_026546715.1. Classification (NCBI taxonomy): domain Eukaryota; kingdom Metazoa; phylum Chordata; class Aves; order Charadriiformes; family Scolopacidae; genus Gallinago; species Gallinago undulata. Next base: position 1,157,676 of record JAOTQQ010000071.1, on the reverse strand, counting down.
GGAGGGTTTGTTTCAGTTCGGGACCCAAACCAGGGAACCCATCTTCTTCTCGATGATCTGCAAGGTCCCTTCCAACCATGAAGATTCTGTCTTCCATGAAGCAGGATAGTCCCTGACAAGTTGCAAACTGTTACTGAGAGAGAAGCTGTTTCTGCAAAAAAAAAATAAAATCCATAAAACTAAGTTTTCTCCACCCGCCCAAACTGATAAAACAACAAACCACAAAAACTTGTAAATAAAACATGAGGCAGAGGAATTTTCAATGGCTTTGGGGGAAGGAAGAGACAATAGCAAAATATGTGGCAGCCCTACAGCGAAACACCACACGGGCAGCAACGCCTGCTTCATGCACAGCAAAAATTAAAATCCCCCCCAAACCCCTAAGGTTGCTTGTGAGGACTGTGAAACCCCAGGGCAGAGCTGAGGTACCAATTTTGATGGGGCTTTCTTCCTGCTCGTCTCCAAAAAGTCAACTTAAACTATCTCCTTCATGCCTCAGAAAATATTTCTCCTTCTCCACCTGAGAACCCCAGCGCTTCTAGGGTCCTGCTGAGCTGCAGCTTGACCCACTCAGGCCTTAGGGATCCCTTATATCCTAAAAGTTGTGTTGGTGGAGCAAGGGAAGGGGGGAATAAAAACAAAAAAAAAGTAAACAATATGATGGGGAAGGGAGGCAGCAGTACTACAGCAACCCTGTGCTGGGGCAGCGCAGCACATCTGCAAACAGAAAAGGCAGAAGAAAAACCTGCTTTTCCCCCTGCAGATGTTTGGTTGGTTGGTACCTCTGACAACAAGCCAGAGCTGCTCACAGGGGTGGTCACTGAGTGGCTTTCTATCAGGGACTGAATTCCACTAGAATTGAAACTGTTTGTGAATTCATGGTGGGTTTTTGGTGTAGAGGCAGGGGGGAGGGGGGGGAAGAGAGACAAGAAAATTACAGCAGCATCAGAATGGTCTGTGTCTGCAGCAGTAAAACAAGAAACTTCAGTTACCCCTTGGAGAATTTCAAATTATATTTTTCCTACTGTCATAGAAACTGTCAAAAACAAAAACAAGTAATTCATGCGGAAACCAAATGTTTTGATAATTCCAAAGCACCTCTTTCCTCTAAAATTTTCATTGTGAGGGATCTTGAAATGGTGGTGGTTTGTGTTGATGCAGAACAGAAATTCATCTGAACGGGGTGTCCAGTTGTGACCCAGGGCTGCAGTGAAATGCTCTTACAGATAAAACTCGTGTGGTCTGAGCGCTACCGAGGATTTGGTGGCTTTAAGTCTTTTCGTTAACAGGGGCTTTCCTCTAGTCAAGTCGTTCAGCCTTTCTGCAGCTCATTTCTCTGTGCAGAAATGACCAGGACTATGCAGATCATAGAGATCTAGATGAAAATCATGAGAGAGGGTCTAAAGATTTCAGGTCTGAAAAGAGACACAGAATTCTATAAAAATTAGGATGAAATCTCAGTTCTGGGAAGCAAGACTACACATGGGGGGGTGGGTGTTTTTCTGGGGGGTGAGCCTGGTTCAGCACAGATAGAAAAATCTCAGTAGTTGGCTAGGCATCTTTATCTTAACTGCAAGAAGTGGGGAGAGGGAAAATCTAAGGCATTAAGAAAAGCCCATGTGACTAAAACATACACTGGATAAAATCTAATCTGTCTGTTGATTGGTATGAACAAGTTTTTTCATTTTCCTTTTTCGTCTGTATAAAAAAAAAAAGTGTCCTTCTACCTTTCAAGAAGCATATACTGTAATCAGGATTAAGCTGGCATACAAACATGGAAGTTAAATGAAATATTGTTCCTCTTCCTTCTGTTTCTGCAAGAAGGACAAAGCTGATGGTGCTGGAGCGTCCCCCTCATCGTCCCTGCCCTGTGGAAGCGCACTCGGGGTGTGTGTGAACATCTCTGGGTAACTTCCACCTTCCAGGGATGGAGACAGTCCCTGGTGGGTGCTCTCTGGCTGACAGCTGTGTGTGCTGACCCTTCTGCTGGTCCCCACAACGAGACTCTGAATCCTCATCCCACCAAAGCCAATGGGAGTGTAGGCAGATGGCTTGTTGGCCATTACCTTGATTTCTGAGACTGGAATTTCAAAGCACCTCGGTGCTTCTCTCGGGCAGCACTTTGGCCAAGGGAAGCTGTGCACAGGAGTTGGGTGTAGTTGGGGTGTCCTCAGGCATACCCCACCAGCTGGGTGTCGCTGGCAGATGCTGAGCCCAGCAATTCCTCTCTTTCCCCTCAGTGTTCTCTTGAAAAGGTGTGTGTGTGTGTTACGTTTGGGATCTCTTAACCTTAAGCCGACCCCTCTAATGGTGTTTCTCCACAGTGAGGAGCTGGATGCAGCAAGATGGACAAAATACTGAACTGGATTGTTCCAGATTTGATTATGACGTGATCTATTCTGGGAACAACGGCCATCATTCTAGTCCATATTTATGAGGATGGCCAGGGGCCCAGCAGGAAGCATGACGTGCATCCCGGGAGCAGGGCAGCCCTCCAAGGTAGTTTGTGTTAACTCGGGGACAGCACGGGGAGGAGCAGGGCGCTCGGAGTCGATGCAGACACGTGGGAGAGAGGTAATTTTCCACTCCTGCTGCTGCATCCCTTCTGGCTCCAGGCTGGAGCTCGGCAGCCCTCCTTGTCGAGGCACGTCCCGGGCTGGGTGTTGGAGGATGAGCACAGCAGGGAGACTGTCCCCGCTGGCAGGGCTGCCACAGGTCCCCAGGGGTTTTGTTGGATGCAGAAGGTGGGTGTGCTCTGCACCCTGACATGCTCCCATGCTCTACCCAAAAAGTCTGATTATTATTATTTTTTCTCTAAAAAATGCTAGGTAGAAATATCATAGAATTGTAGGATGCTTTGGCTTGGAAGGGACCTTAAATATTATCTAGTTCCATCCACCCCTGCCCTGGGCAGGGACACCTCCCACCACACCAGGTTGCTCCAAGCCCCCTCCAACCTGCCCTTGAACCC
>JAOTQQ010000071.1:1133496-1154605 GCA_026546715.1 Gallinago undulata | reverse complement strand
AGTTCTTCCCCACATCTCAGCTCCATCTCCCCTCTTTCAGTCTCAAACCCTTCCCCCTCCTCCTAGGGCTCCCCTCCATCATCCAGAGTCCCTCCCCATCTCTTCTGGAGCCCCTTGAGGGACTGGAAGGGGCTCTAAGGTCTCCCCAGAGCCTTCTCTTCTCCAGCCTGAACCCCCCAAACTCTCAGCTCCTCCTCCCAGCAGAGGGGCTCCAGCTGTGGATCCTGTGGCTCTCTCGGGTCTCCTGAGTGCTGTCTATGCCATCGGGCAGGGATCTGAGCCACAGGACCATGGGGCCACCACAAGGTCCAGGCCTTGCTGCAGTCACACTCCCCTGGGTGCTGCCCACCCTGCGCTGCCGGGGCCACATCACCAACCTCCTGATGTCAGCCTGACTGTTTCAGAGTAATCTCTGTGTTTTAGCAGGCTTGCCCCTCTCCCGTCGTACCCTTCAAATTGCCACACGTCATGGTGTGAGGTAGGGACGGGCAAGCTCTTGGTTGCTCCATCCTTTTGGGGATTACAGGAGGGGTGGGGGTCCCGAGGGACACGTAAATGCCCGCAGCGAGAGCGCTGCTCTGCGTCCTGCCCGAAACCCAGCTCTGGACCTCGCTCAGAGAAGCTGCTGTTTACGAGGACTGTGTTTTATAAACACAGCGTTTGGAAAAATCTGTGGCAAATTTAAGAAGAACATGGAGATGTTTGCCAATATTTGCGAAATGTCACAGAGAGTTTCAGGGGCAGTTTTACGACTCCTTTCAATATTGTTTTTATTGCATTTTATAGTAAAAGCAGGATTACAGTGTCACCTTATAAAATAAGTAGATGCATCAGTAGATGTGAAACGAAGAAGGGACTGCTCGTACTGGTGCAGATCAGTCTCGAATCCCAAATAGGAAACAACGTTCACTCCCAGTGCCATGACCCAGCCAGCAATAAAAGGAGCACAAAGCTGCCCCTGGTTTTATCAAGTACCAGCCTGTTCTTCTAAAGGCAATCCCGGGCAAAGACAACCTGGGAATTCCCACATGCCTAAATTAAGAGGGGATGGTGTTAAGTGCGGTGGAGATGTGGGAAACAGCCTAAGGCCCCTTTGAGAAGAAGAAGAAACCACAGGCTGCGGTTACCGTCTGTCCTGGGATGTTCTGCTCTTTCCTCTGCTGCGAGACCCTGAGGAAAGCGTTTGCTCACAACCAGCAGCTCCGTGCCTCTGCCTCTGCTCCTGCCCCTGCTGCCCAGGAGTGCATTAACGAGCTCTGGCTCCTCTCCATCCAGCCCATCCGCCCAGCGCCCGCCTCTCTCTGCCAGGCGGGGGGAAGCAGAGCAGCCTCGGGGGCTCCCCCGACCCCTCTCCAGCAGAAAGCCCCCTGCAATTAGTCTCCACTCTGCCTGTAGAGGGAAGTTGCCCTGCCAATAGTGTGCTGCGAGGGGACGGAGCCAGCGGGGATGCCTGTCTCAGAGAGAAGTGGTGCTCGGGATATGTCCACACTGCCAGATACCATGGCCGGGGTGAACAGAAGTGCCTTCAAGGTAATGAAATGGGATACTGCAGCCACGGGGAGGGCTCCAAGTCGTTTTTAAGGACTTGGCCAAACGGCACCTCCAGCACGGACTTGCCTGTTGCTGGATTTGGACAGCCCTTCCTTGCAGGACACGAGGTGGGATCCAGCCAGGACACGGTGTGGTGCTCAGCACCCTCCTCTGCTGGCACCGGTGACCCCCAGGGAAGCGCCCAGACCACGCGGGGAGGCTGGATGGGATGAAGGTCTGTGTCAGGCACGGACACGTTTCCCCATGGCTCTCAGATGTTTTTCTCATCCTCCCCAGATCTTCTCTCACGCTCCCACATCCCACCGGTGCCACTGGAGGAAGCCGAGTCTCCGGGAAGGGCCTCCAGCAGCGGCACAAATTATGCGAGGGTTCAGGCAAGTCCTAACCTGACGTTTTTCAAAGTGAAATGCAAGACCTGCTGATTGAATTTGCCCCGTAACAGCAACCAAAGCGCAAACAACATCATTCGCCGGGGATGGGGACAGGGAGAGAAACAGGGGGATGGGGAAGGAGTGAGAAAAAAGAAGTATTGAATCACACTGTGGAGGCAAATAAGCTGCTCCATAGACAGTTCTGATGAAACTATTAATTTTGTGTGTAGTGCTTAGAAATTAACATGATGTATCCACTGTCCGTGCCAGAGCTAGAGAGCTAATTATGTCAGATACAGAGGAAGATGTAATTATCTCCCCTTCCTCAGCAGGGCTCGTGGCTGCCACCAGAGCAGGACAACCTGAGGGTCTCCTGCAGCCCACGGCAATGGAGGAGGCCCAAAGGAGCCCCCCCAGGATGCTCCAGGCTGGGATGGTTGGGGCTGCCTCCCATGGGGGGGTTTGGGCAAATGGGGTCCAGTTTCTGCAGCCCATAAGGGACTTTTCCCCTCTTTCCCCCTCCTGGGGTACCCAATGGGCTCTGCAAGGTTATTCCTTGTGAGCTCGAACCTACAATTAGGTGAAGGTTTCCCACAGAGGTGACACTCCTCCAGGCATTACCCAAACTTTGCAAAATTAACTTCTGCAGAAAAGCCATGAAAGTAGAGAGGGGGGGGGGGGAAAGCCCCAAGATTTCATTCCAGTGGAGCCAAAGACCATGGCCTCTTTAAATGTTATTAAGTCAATAATTAAGTGAATTTGGAGTGTGAACTGTGTATCCACTTTAAATGGATTAATGATATGAGAATTCATACAAAATTGCTGTGTTGATTTTATGTTAATGGCTGTTTGAATATAAGCTGAACTATTAACCAAGGATAAGTGGAACTAATGTGCCAGCATTACTATAGAAATGTAATTGAAAGGATGGTCTGCAATTTGCCAGGGGCCTCGTCGCTCTGGAGTGGGTCGGGGGAACAAAGGCTCCTCGGAGGGACTGGGAGGGCGTCAGGGCGGGAGGGCTGTGACGGGAGGATGCTCAGAAGACGCCTGAATGCCTTAAATAAAAGCTGCAGGGAGGGGTATAATTCGGCTGTCAATGGTGACACTGGGACACCCAGCAGGGCAGGGGGCCCGGTTTGTTCAGATCTCCAGTTTGTGCTTTAAACCTCTCCGGACATTCCCGAGCCTGCTGTGTTTTATGCCAGCAGCCAAGGAGCAAATAATGCCGAGATCTTGGAGATAAATTTGTGCTTGAGGCTGCGTTTCACATGAGTCAGCCCTTCCCCTCGCCCCATCCCGCCCCAGCACGGCGCGGCAGGGACATGGATGCTGCTCCAGAAGATCAGGAGAAGTGGTGTTGGTTGGTAGGAGGAGGCACGGCGAGGAGGAATGGCATGACAAGGAGCAGCAGGAAACACAAGCTGGCTGCCAGTGTGCTTTTCCAAACACCAAAGGCTGGTCGATCGTGGAATCCCCATTACTTGAATCATTTAAACATGAGCTGGATAAAAGCCCTCAAGAAAGTCCTCCGGAGCTATTCCTGCTCTGGCAGGCGGGTGACTGGGATGACCTAATGAGCCTTCCCAGCTCTCGGTTCCTGGGGGCTGCGGTTAAAACAAGGGTAGATTGAAACAGCTGCTGAATGACCTTCTTTGTTCTCAGCCTTTGAATTTCCCTCCGCTCCCAGGCAGCGTCCCGTCCCAGGTGTGCAGGTGGGGTACAAACTCCTCTTGGTTTGTGTGAATGGGGGAACCATCAGGCTCAAGGCTTTGGATGCTGGTAACTCTACATGATTGCGCTGACGGTGTGGTGGTCCCCTGCCATCCGTTGGCTTTGGAGGGGCAACAGTGTGGGTTTAGGGTAACTGATGTGCACTTGGTGGAAGAGGTGGATGGTTTTCTGCTGGATTAGTGTGTTGAACCGGCTCAGTGGGGTGTCTGACGGGGACAGGCTGGGCGAGGGGGAGGCTGGAGCTGGGGAGGAAGGAGCAGTGATGGGGAAGGGAGAAGGATTCCCGCATCCGGCAATGGGAAATGGTGGGTCTGCTCAGGCGTGCCGTGTAACTTCATCCCTGGTGTTGCCTGAGATGTAGGGATAAAGATGCTTCCTCCATAGCCTGATTTTGGAGCTGCTGCTAAAATCTACCCCCCGCCCCCATCCAACACGATTCAAGATTTTGAGCTGAATCTGCAAGTTCTCTGTTGCTGCTTTGTGATCGCTGGGGATTGCAAAGGTACCTCTGGGACCTGGTGGAACGCCCACATGCCCATAAGAGCCATTGATTCTTGGCTCTACTGAGGGTTAAATCAGGCTCCGTAGATTTGCACATAAACCAGCAAACAAAAAAAAATATCCGTGTTCAGGATTTATGGGCAACATTACAAACACAGAATTGGGTATGTGATTAAAAACATTCATAATATAATGCTGATGATATTTAAAGAAAATGTAAATAAATCCTTAATCATGTTTTTCATCCTTTTGAGGCTTGTCTGCCAGAACTACAAACAAACAAACAAACAATGGCAGCATATAGATGTCTGGGAAATAAGCTGCCTGATTAGCTAATCTCATCTCACTGAGGCATAACGATAAACTCGATCGTACGTATTTTGGAGTTTATTGCTGTTAGTATGGCTGTGTTTCAAGGTCAGAATTTTTATCCCTCTAACTTCATAAAAATGCAGGCTTGGAAGAAATTAAAGTTATTTTGTGTTATAAATTGTAGGAAATGCCAATATTCATTGCTTAGGGACATGAAAAATGCAGCACATCTTATGGTTTGGGGTGAAATTCTTCCATTATTGGTTTGGGTCTGGCTATGAATACACCCAGTCTTGACTTTTTTCACTCTAGAGGAGTCAAATCTCCACGTTCCCAGGATATCCAGGGAATATGCACTTAGGGAACATGCACCTAGGATGTGCGCTTAGAAATCTACATCTTTGTGTGCAAATTTACATTTGCAAATTTACAAATGCAGACTTGCATATTTACATGTTCAGTTTTTTGGGCCCCTTCTCCCAGTAACGTTATCCCTATTATCAAGCAGTAAGGAGGAGCTCTCCAGGTCTCCCTCCTCCTCTCACCATCGGCACCGGGGTGAGCGCTCCCTCAGCCCCGCGTTTTGAGACATTCACTGATCTCCCTTCAATATCACTTTATTTCTGCTGGTCGTCCAGCCTGGTAATGGACATACCAGCAATCTATTTTGCACTCGCAGAGCGATACATCCCTCGGCAGATGGGAAGATAGGGGAGCAGCTATTCCCGAAGGAGGGGAGGAAGGCCAGCAGGTCAACCCGGAGGCAGAAGTGGGAGCCTCCAGCCGGATGCGGAGCTGGGCAGGGTGGGATTGCCCGGGAAGAGGCTGGGAACAGCTTTCCGTTGTGTGTCTTTATTTCTTTCACGGTACCAGATCTATGTATCCTTTCACTGCCAGACATATGGGCAGCCCCTAATGAGGCTTACATTATTGCTACTTAATATGCAAGTTGTTTTAAAGCAAGTGAGACTTGCAATGGTAATGAACACTTAAGCAAAACACATTTTTCTTCACTGGCCCATTACTACCCAGAGATAGCTAATATCTGCTAAATGATTTTTCTGTCAAAGATAATGCCCAGATAAGCCGTTAATGCCTCCTCCCATGCAAAAATGATGTCAGGTCCTCTAAAAGTAGGAGGTTGACTTTACGACCACAGTATCTGAAAGCAAACTAGAAAGTCTGGCAACCTTTCCACTTGCCTTTGGTGCCTACGGGGGATGCCCGGGTTATGTTTTTGAGGTTTTATCCGAAGTCATCAGAGCTAAACAGTTGCCTTTTGTTTTGTTTGTTCTGAATGTTAAAAATTATCGGTTAATTAAATGCTTTCAGTAGGTAACACTTTCAGAAAGATGCCAAGTACAACAGGAGTCCTGTTGTGGCCACCAGGAGCGACCGTGCCGCAGCTTGGGAAGGGAACAGACAGCCGCAGAGTGTTCTGCCACGATGTTTTTGGGCAGAGGCACTTCCTTTGCATTGCCTCACTGGTGTCAAAGCAGCTCTTCTTAGAGAGGAAAAGGAGACTTGTGCACAGCCTCCTGCCCAGCCCTGACAAACACAGCGGCTCTGATGGTCATATGCCTCCTCAAGGTCAGAACCGGTTGTCCCTAACAAAGCCCCCCTTCATGGGAGCTTGGCTGCTGTGTTAACAGCACAGGGATTTTGGCCCTGTCAGCAGCATAGTTTGGTCACAATAGACCTCAGCAAAACCCTTTCTGAATGCCCGAGCAGAGAAATAACCCTCCTCATTTATTTGCAAGCCTTTATGTTTCAAGAGCAGTGACGCCCTGGATGCACAGCCCCTGGAAAGGCAAAGCAGAAACCCACCTTGGAAGCTGAGTAACTGCAGGAATATGTATAATTTGCCCTCCCTGGTTCAAAGTTGCTGAAATACAGACTCTTCTCTGCCCCAAGAACAGTATTTCCTTGGCTCTGAGCTGGCTGTGGTTGCAGCCCTGTAGAAAGCCATGTCCATGGTGACCTGCTTTGCAGAAGGTCTCCCTCAAAGGGGCTTCTCACCATCCCATCATGTCTCATCCTGGAGGAAGCAGCCCAAGAGGCTGCTCTGCCTGAGGGAGGCTCCATGGCGGGGCAAACTCAGCTTCTCCCGCTCTTCTCTGCCTTTCCAGTTAGGACCAAGCTCCTTCCCTTCTCCTCCCCACCATCCGATGGCCTCCTTCCTTGTCCTGTACTGACAAGCCCTTTGCAAGCACCTGAAAAAAATGACTCATTTCCCTGTTCTGCCTCCAGATATGGGGAGTTTGTATGCCCCATTTCTTTAATAACCTAGACAGTTAAATTAGAATAACATTAAGGGGCAGTTTAGTGAGGATGAAAGGCAAACAGTGCTGCCAGCTGCAATAGAAAAATGTCTTGAGTCAGGTTTTCATGAATTACACAGTAATCTTAAAAATCACAGTTAAAATTACTAAATCGGCCCCTTTTTCCTTTGCCTTCTGATTTCTGGGTCTTTAGGGTGCAATCATAAAATCTAGAATATTACTATTAATAAAAATTAAGAGAGGAGCTAGCTGAGTTTCTCATGTCATCGCACGCTTCTGGCAGCCAAAGCTGAAGAACGCTCAAAAATCATAAGACTCGAGATAAAAATCATGTGAGTTGGCAGCGCTGCTCCAAGACTCCCCGAGAGATCCCGCGCCTCCTTCCGAGAGGGTAACCGTGCTTTTAGAATTGCACCATTGCAAAATTAATCAGGGGAGAGAATCAGCTGGAAGAAATGGAAGGGAGTTTTGCAACGGCTGAGATTTATGGCCGGGGGAGGCTGACTCATGCCTCGCCGCAGCTCTGGTGCGTGTCCCGTCACGCTGCTTCGCTCCGGGCTCTGGACACGTCTGGGGCGAAGGCACGTTGGATGTTGTGATGGGACTTCCTTGGGAGAATCAGCAGAATTGGCTTTCCCTGGGCCAGGGAGATTAAACAGTTCGTTATCGGGAGGGCGGCACAGCAGCGGGAGGGGAGATCTCTGTGTGACCACGGGGCAGGCGATGGTTGGTTTCTCCCCTCAATAAAGCAAAAGGCCAATTTTTGTCTTCATCCAGCCTAGGTAATATTTCTGAAGTTAGTTAAACTCGTGTTTGTGACCGCAGAGTTATACTTAGTCTGTCAGACCCTATTGATTTCCAAGTATCAGCATTTTGTAGCAATATTGCTAAGTGTTATAGCTGCTCAAATAGAACTTTCCAAGGCTCAGTTCCCTGGTTGATCTGTGAATGATTTACAAACCGCTTCTGGGTTCTGAGCTTGCCGTCAGGTGCTGGGTCACGGAAGTATTTGGAAATGTGTATGATTCTAGCAAATCATTGACAGCACACGTCCAAGGGGGCAAAAGCACAAAGGATACGTGAGCTACCGACGGGTGTCGAAGGACCGGAAAAGCACGGTCCTTCCACGTCCTGTGCGTGCCATCTTCTAAGTGATTTGGTTATTTATTATTTGTGGAGTGTAATCTTTGTAATTTGATGCAAACCATCCCCCAACAGGAGAGGGATGCGGAGGGAAGAACAGATGGTGAGTCAGAGCGCCGCAGCCCGTGCCGTGCTCCTTGGGGTCCCAGGCTGATTTTTTCCCATAATTATGACTGATGCTTTGACCAGGAATGTGGAATGAGTTTTGAGTGTCATCAGCAAAACCAAGAGGCTGCAAACTCCCCGTGGGCAGAGGAGAAGATGTTTCCAAGCATTTTAAGCACTTCTTCACGTGTCTGTAGCAAAGGGTTCTGAAACACAGACTTGGCTATTTGACAAATTATCTTCTCCAAGATGGCAGATGGGAAAAATCTAGTGAAGGAGCCCAAGGTTACTCCAAACCGACACCTCGGGTGTAATCTGCCCCCCTGAGTCCTTCTCTTCATGTGGAGGAAGGTTGGTATGAAGTGTGTAGTTCTGACCGTGACTCTGCCGAGTAATTCTTACAAATATACCTTAAGCAAATGTACGGAGTAGGATTGTTTGGGGTTTTTTGACTTTGAATATCATGCTAGAAAGATAAAGAGTGGCTGTAGTGCCTGGCAGGGCTGGGAGATGGATGGAGGGCAACGTGCGGCTACTTGCCGAGGAGGAGTTTTGGGAGCAGAGTGCACTTAATTCTCCTTTTGTTGATCCTGAACCATTCAGGAATAACTCCCTTACAGTCAATGGAGGACTGAGGGGAAAACCGAGTAGAAAATCTCTTGCCAAAATAAAGGCCTTTCTTGGCAGAGGCGTACCGGCCGCCGCCTGCAGGTTGCAGCAGAGTGTGTGCTTTTCACCAGGGAGCACCACTTCATCCTTTGTTTTCCCAAAGTGGAATTCCCCACTGAGATAAACCAACCCATATTTGTCTCTATCACTAAAAAATCCCCAGCCTTGACCTTGCTGGTGAGACAAAAGGATGTTGTTTCTTTCGGATTTTGCTCCGTGGGTGTGAGCGATGCCGAGCGGTTCGGAGTCAGCAGCAGAACGTCTCCCCATCACAATGGGAAAATGATGGGCAGGGCTTGGATGTCCCATAATCAGTGCCTGGAAAGACTGGTTCCTGGAGGTCCCATCCCATTCGGTCATTTCAATATCTCCATTTTCTTTCATGGGCTGTGGATCCAAGGTGTGCACAAGTCCCCTAGCTGTGTGTTAAGCTGATCACCATCCCATGGTGACGGAGGAATGGAAAAAATGTGACAGCACAGACGGTGCTGCAGTGAGAAACTGCTCCACACTCATACGATCCCCTCACGTGCTACAGAAATGAAAGCCTCTAGCAGATGGCACTGGTGGAACTCTGGCTGCGAAGATGGGAATGGACAACGACTTCACACGTCGCGTTCATTCACTTCATCGATTACTCACAAAATAAAAATACAGGAAAGAAAAAAAACTACAAAACAGAATTGCATGGACCTTTCCATGACAAAGCGTTCTGGTTTTCACCAGGAAATGCTGACAGGAATCCAGCACTTTTTAAAGCCAGTCATAAACATATAAAAATATAGGAATGCCAATGGAAATTATCGACTGAACCATCTCCTTTTTGGTGGGAAATATGTTTTATCAATATTTATACTGATTTGCTTGAAATACTCAAGGCAGAATGGGAAAACCAGTGAAAACTCTGAAAAATGTAAAGTGTGTTTTCCACTGGCTGAAAACCAGAAGTCATTATGTGATTTTTTTAAAGAAAAAGCAGTCTCTCTTTCTTCAGAGATTCATTTGGTTTAAGGCCAGAAAGCACCATTAGATCATTTACTTTGACGTTTTGTTTAATAAAGGCCAGTTACCCTTATATTTAGCCTGAAAACTTACATTTGGTACTTTTTTTTTTTCCAGAAAAGCAACCAGCTTTTGATTTGTATATGCTGAGAACTGCATAATCCCCCATTCCCTCAGTATTTTCTACAACCAATTTGTAACTTTCCCTATTAAAATATGTTCTTAATTGCTCACTTAAAATTGTATGGCTTCACATTTCAGACCTTGCTTCTTGCTGTGCTTTGCTCTTTTAGATGAAAGGGTCCTTTGATGACCCGGTGTTTTCTTCTTTTGTGTGTACAAACACGCTGCAATCAAGGCACCTTTCCATTGTCTTGCTGCTTGATGAAACTGACTGAATTCCGTAAATAACATGTAAAACATTTTACTAAATTATTTTAGACTCTTTCTTTACTCCAATTTTCAGCAGTCTTAGAAAAGGCAAGTGCTAGAACAGGGTAGTTTTGCTGGTGCTGTGCACAAAGGTAAAAATCCACCCCCTAATTCTCTTCTTTAAACGTATCCAAAGGTCAAATTTGCTTATTTGCTTTTTTTCTTCTTTTCGTGGAATGAGGGCTCATAATCATTTGCTTAACGCTGTCCCGACTCACTGCTTCCCAGGTAGCCCTCCTTCCTGCAGTTATGGCCTACGTTCCTCATTGATGCCTGTGCAAGTTTGCATTAGGCTGGATTAAAACGTGTCTTAAGTGCCCAAAATGGCTAAATAACGCCCATCCTCTCCACGAGTCACCTCTTACTGTCTGCTATTGCTTCCTTCACGTCAGACTGCTGAGGCTTCACAGCCATCGACTGGTTGGCCCCCAACCATATCATGCTACAACCAACAGACGTGTCACGGTGTTTCTATAACCAGCGCGGTGTCTTCTGCAGAGCTCTGGGACGCACCAAACTCTCGCTATCTCTGCATCTCTCTAGTTATCTTTATCAGCCAGGCTTGTCATCTCATCAACAAATGACATCAGATTTATATGATGAGACCTGTTTTGCATAAAACCATGATTACCAGCGTTAATTATATTTCTAAACTTATTATTTTAACTAATTATCTTTATTAATTGAAGTTTTTATCGGCTTTCCGTAGCCTTGCCTGGCTGTGATGCTGACACTACAGCTCTACTTTTGACTCTTGGCTCTGCACTAGCTCTCCTCTACTGTTCAGGAATTTCCTTTGTGTTACCATATTTATTAAAAACTAATTTCAGCAGGCTCAGTCTTCATGGCCCCACTGACTGCAATGTCACTGGTGTTCTTCAGTGGCATCGTCGTTCCTGTTCAGTGCTGGGAGGGGGAACTGCCATCACGGCACTACGTCACCCAGGAGTTCCTCTACGTGATGGAAACTTTCACACTAAATTGGCAGATATTATCACCTTCGGGCTTTTCTGCCATGATTGAGCAATTGTTTCAGTTCTACTTCTTATCCTATGGATAAAATCAGATGGGAGAAGTATTTCACCCAAAGCTTCAGGGCAGATATGTGTGATATATAGGCATTAGCAACACCAGCCTCCAAAAGTCACCTCTTGTGTATCGACTTCTGTAGAGACAGCGAATTAAAAATCTGTCCTATATGCTACTTGAGGCCGGCATTATTCCAGAGAGCTGAAACCCCAGGAATCGCCCAATTATCCGTGCAGACTGACATCCACCACCCCGCCAGCCCAGGCCACGAGACTGCGCTCCTGGGGAGCAATATCAGATTTGCGTGGGCTCCAGTGGAGACCTGTGTGCTGTGATGTTTCCATGTGAGCCGTGCTAAAAACAGCCTTAGGCACACTGTCAGACTTTTCCAAAGAGAGCTCATATTTAATTTGGTGTCTTATGGAAAACTCTGGGCAAGTTTTTCACTCAGATACATTATATTTTACAGGGGCACTATGTGAAATAGAGCATTCTGTATTTTTTACCATTTATGAAAATAAATGCAAGTCCTTATAACAATTAAATACCTATCCGTTATTCCCAGGGAGTCAGGGTTATATGCCAGAAAAGTAAATCAATTTCTTTATCAATTGTTGGATATTTAGATTCAGTGATGAAGCAGCCACTTCAATGGAACACATATTCTAGTTTATGTGTCTAAGGGAGAAGGAAAATCATCATGAAAGAGCACCATTTGGATCCACTTCCCAGACAGGATGGAAAAGGAATTAAACTGGCAAAATTGTCCAGATTGCACCATGGATCCATCCAACTACAGACTAATATATCTCTTTTTCCCTCCTGGAAACACAGATGACATTCTGGTAGCCTCGCAAATGGATCCAGCAGAGAACGTGTGATCAAAATCAGCTGCGTGAGTGAGAGTGAAGACTTTTGCCCAAGAGGCAGGGAATTTAGTACAGGTCTACAAATCTCTGCCGTGGGAATAAGCAGTAGTCTCGTTAGCAACGCCTCCACCCGCTGCATATCCCTGTGCCCCTTGGTCTGTCAAGACCCTGATAGAAGAATCTCATGTATAAGCTACGGAGGCTCTGATTTGGAGTTTATTCAGGGAATAGTTTTAAATCTGGCTAGAAAATACCAAAATCCTGGCTGAAAAGTTATGATGTAAGAAGCATTTAGTAAAGACGCCTGCAAACACATCTCTCATTGTCCACATTTGCATAGCCAGGGCTTAGCTCAAATAATTGACAATAATGTCAAGCACATCTTATTTATGCCAAAATTATTTTACTCACATATGTCACTGAGCACAATTGTTTTCTCAGTGCTTTAAGATTCCTCCTCCAGAGAGGGAGCCATGGAAATGTCTTTCCATCAGCTCAGGAGCGGCTGGAAGAAGCCGTGGGCACGGAGGGGCTGGGACCTGCACGTCCCTTCCTCCTTCCAGCTGGTTTTTGTACGTCCTCCGGGTGGAGCAGACGTTGATAGCTGTTCCCTTATAAAAGATGTAATAGTGTACTTTATGATCTAATATATTTTCCAGTCCTAGGGCCTGATCCAGAGTCCGCTTAGCTCTCTGAACAAGCCTTCCAGTGGCACCACTAGGGCTCTATCAAGTTCTTAATGAACCAGTGCAAGTGAGAGGTAATTTAGGGCCATTATCTTTGCAGGGTTGCATAGGGTTCGGTGATGCTCCACCATCTGACTCCAGAGTTCTCTCCCTGCTGGTTCTTTCACTTCCCCTGGCTGTTCCTCACCAGCCTTCAGAGACTCCTGGATGACACCTCTGGGTCTCTCATGCTGTCTGGGGCCACTTGCCACCCGGTCGCAGACCCTCCTGCCTCCTTGGCAGCCTTCCCCGGGAGAGCTCGGGGCCCACCAGCCGATGATACTGTCTGGTGACATTTTGTGGCCCTCCTTCAGTCCTGCCATACTTCTCTGCGTTATGCGTCATCAGCCGCCGCCTCCTAATTGTGACTTGGTATTTAAGTTCATTGGCAAAGGTCCATTTGCTCGAGGCTTTATTTATCCACTTCAACAGCCTCAGAGAGCAGAGTGACGGGGAGAGATGGAGCTTTGTGTCATGGGAAAGTGCTGCCAGTCCTTTCACAAAAGGCTAATTTCCACGTACAGGGTGTGTTTGGGACACGGGAATGTCTGGGAAGGCAGGAGCCAGGATGCTGATAATGTAGGAGGGCTAAAACCAGCCAGAGGGAAGGGGCAGAGTCTGTGCTTGCTCCCAGGCTTGACCCTCAGCGTCCCAGGTGAGACCCCTCTCTGCCCTCGTAGGTGGGCATCTCTAGGTTGAAAAAATATTGGCTCCAAAAAATGGGATCCATGCGTTGTGCCAGCGGGGCTTGCGTGTCGCTCACTCCTGTGCAGGGGCCGCTCCAACCAGCGAATGTTGCTTTGCTCCTTCTGCAGAAGAGGAGACTGTGCTGGTTTCTCCCCACTTTGGGTACGATCCCAAAGGGCTACAGCGATTTCAAAACCAGTACGGATGTGCCAAGTCCATACATATCTCGCCGGTTTGATGTGGTTACGCTGGGGCCTCCAGACATTTCACACCTACTGGATGTTTCTGGGAAGTGCTGTTTCCACTCCTGCAGCTCCTTGGTTTTGCTCTTGTTTGTGCTTGTCCCATTAGATCAAATGAGGCTAATGACCGAGGGGGAGCCCCGCTTCCCAGGGATTTGAGGGTTTAAATGCTTGAAAGCTCTTAGCAGACAGGCTCTGCTGTGGAATACATTGAAGACTTTTGCTGCAGGGGATCATCCTAAAGGCTGCAGGAAAACAACAGCTCAGTATTTTGACAACATCAGCTCACAACTTTGTTTTAGCTGGAACAGCCTTTTTCTGATCCTTATGTAGGTCATGGCTGCAAGTTAATTTGTTCCATGTGCCATTATGATGCAGGATACATTCAGAATAACAGGGTTCTCCCAGGGTAAGAAAAAACTATGTTTAATAAGCAGTTATAGCCAATGTGGTTTTTTTTCCATCCCAAATTCCCCATGTGCTTTCCCATGCTTTGCTTTCCCTTCCTCCCTCCTCCCTGTTTCCCTGCATGAAAATCCCATCTCCCCGTCACTGGTGGATTCAGTGCAACGGCCAGTGCTCTCTACAGCTCTGGGTCTGGAGCAGTCCCATCCCAGTCCCATCCCAGTCCCATCCCAGTCCCACCAGGAGGCGGTTCCTCTGCCAATCCTGAACTTGCCCGTTGGAGCAGGGAGCTCACACCCACCCCCTGCCAGGGGTTTTGAGGCTGGGGGATCCCAGCCCAGGTGGCACTGGGGTCCTGCTCCTCTGGGTCCCTGCAAACCCACCCGGGTCCCCTTCCACCCCGGCGGGAGCAGGGAGAGGTGGATGTCTCCTCTGCCCCCGGCTCTGCCAGAACTTCACCCAAGCACTGTAAGACAATCACTGGTGTTTACCCCGGCAAACACCAGATTTCTGTCCCCACGGTGCCTGCTCCGCAGCCGGAGTAATTCCCCGGGGCTGGGCGGGCAGAGCGGGGCACAGCTCCACCATCCATGATGGTAGCACCATATTCCTGAACCTGCAAACCCTCCTGGGCAGGTGCCTCGGGCTTCAGGCGCTGCAGGAACGGAGGCACTGCCTTCTTTCAACAAACGGAGGGTTTGAGCAGGAGGCGTGGGGCTGCCTGGCTGGTGGGGACGGGGAGAGGGGCTTTGCTTGTGTCCCCAGGGCTGTGGCAGGGACTTCACTCTGCCATGATACCTGTTATGCGTGCAGAGGAAAGAAAAACCTAATTAGCATCACCTGTGATGAAAGCTGTGTAATCACGACTGCCATCTCAGAACAATTACTCACCCACCTACAATAAGCCACCAGACTCATTTTTCTGTTCCGTCTCTCACTTCTGCTGGTTTGAAAGGGCTCCCCGAGCAAGGAGCTGGTGTGGGGCGAGGGGTCCCAGCTGGGAGGGGAGCAGCCAGGGTGGATTTCACAGCTTTTGTCCCATTCCCCTCCTGCCACCGCTCCACGCTTCACCTGCCCTTTTACCAGCTCCCCGGGGGCTGAAAACGCAGTTTCTGGCACCATGAACTAAACTCGTTCAGCCCCTTTGAAGACTGCAGAGACTGGAGAAAGAATAACTTTCCCATATATATATACATATATATATGTACACAAGTTGTACCTCTGTCTATATAAGTTTTTCAACTTTGTTTTAGAAGGGCTGTGCTAAAACACCAGGAGACAAAAGCGTCGCAGTGTGAGTCCTCGCTGTGGAAAAAAAAACGTCAAAAATGTAGAGAAACTGGCTGACCAAGTTGAAAGTTTAAGCCTGTTGCTTGGAGTGTCTTTTTCAGCTTCTAAACCGGCCCCATAAGATCATTGTCGGGCGCCTCGTGAAGAGCCTGTGCAGTAGGAAAGGCGGTGAGGGATCCCATTTTCCCCGTTTAGCTTGTAAGCTTCTTGTGCTGCTCTGCCAGGAAAAGCTGGTTTTCATGGCACGCTGGAGACCAGGTCTTGAGTTGCTGGAGAGGGATGTAGCTCCACCGCAGGCAGTGGATCTCCCGGGGCTTGCGGTGATTTGGGGTGGCCTGAGCCTCCCGCGCTCTGCCAGAGATGGCAAAGTGTTTGGTTTCTCTAAAGCAAAATAGCAATTTATTAACTGTTAAAATCTGGGGGGAAAAAAAATAAAAATAATCTTGAAGTAAATTAATTCGATGTGCTCTTGACACCAGCAAAAGGGTGAAAAATGTGTGAAAATGTTGTACGGTTTTACAAGCAACAAAAGTGTGACCAACAGTGAGAGAGAGTGTGACTTACATGAAAGGAACAGCATGATGAGAAAACGTAAATATTTATAAAAAGGCAAAATAGAGTCGTAAATTTATCTTCCATTTGAGACGCATGGATACACATGGTAGACTACTACCAAGGATAATACAAAGAGAGACAGAAAAAAAAAAAAAAAGGAAGTAAATTCCACTTCTAGGGACTTTGGAATAATCTAATAAAATGTACGTGGCTACACAGCACCGTTTGGTTCTACAGCTTTAGATTCAGGAAAACATATCTCCGGATTATACTGGTGACATCTCACACCTGTGCCCAGCAGGACACCGCTCTTACCCCCTCAGACCCGTCTCCCGTTGGACCCAAACTCTCACGGCCCTTGAGGAGAACTCCCGTCTCTCGCTGGGTAAAGTCTCCTCTCGTTTGCGGGGGAGCGGGAGGGCTGGGGGTCTCACCGCATGTTACAGTGTCAGCTTCCCAATCAGGTCATCAGAATTAAAACATTACAAAGCCGTTTGATAAACCAAATTTTCCAGCTGAAAACACGGTATTTCTGATAGCTGTAATCTTTGTGAGTGATTTCTGACCCAGTTTTCATAGATAAACGTCCTTGCAGCACGGGCATTTTTAATTTCTTTCTCCTTTCACTGCCTGTTTGCAGTTTCTCTCTGAGACATAAAACATTATCATGTAAATGATAGTTTTCTTAGAAAGCAAATCCACTGGGATTTTTAATTAGAATATCTTCGTGAACATCTGAACCAAACGGGAGCCTGCTATGAAGTCTGGGAGTGATGCTGAACAGGAGGGCTCGCAGTTTTGTTTCGTGTTTGCTGGTAGAGCTATTTGGTGAAGATAATATTTCAAAATACGTGGCTCGGTCACATAAAAGTTCTTGCAACTGAGAGAAGGCGAGGGAGCTCGGAATGTATACAAACCCCTTCTTTGGAAGAAGGAGCAGGGCAAAACGTGCAATGAGAAATTATATTACAAAAAAAAATCTTTAATTTATTACGAGGGCAATTTTCAGATGGCAGTGTCAAGGTCCTTCGTGTTTATGAACATTTTCTGCACTCACCTAATAACTGAGAGTCAAGGAGAATCTATCAAATTAATTTTAGTTTTGGCTGGAGAGTTAGACTTTTTAAAGAATGCTAATGATTGTGCCCAGACATTAATAAATCTGCAATAAACCCCAGCCCGCAAAAGACAAATGAAGGGATATTTTTGTCCTTCGTTCCCTTTCTCTTGTTGGAAGGCTGGCAGTACTCTTTGTGCGTGCCAGGGGTGCTGGGGACGGGTTTCTGGGGGCGTGGGACAGAATCCAGGCGTGCAGCACAGGGATGAGTCTCAAGGGAGAAGGCTGTCCTGCCTGCAGGGAGGTGTGGACGCCGGGGAGCCCAGAGGAGAGCAGCGCGGTCACAGGCAGCATGGGGCTGGGGCTGGGAGGGGGTACCCGGGGAAGGAGGGTCCAGGGGGATCCTGCTCTGCACCTCTTGTCCCCAGCACCTGCCGCGGAGCATTGCTGGACACTGGGGGCCCTGGCACCCTGTCTGGGGGCAGCCTGGCCGTTTCCAGGAGCTTCTCCTTAATCGCAAAGCGAGCAGAGCTGCTGGTGCTCCCCCCGGAGCGGGTGCTGCTGCCCAGCGGCTGTGTCCAGGCACAAATCCATCTCGCCAGCCTGAGAACCTGAGCATCCTCCTCCACTCCCCGTTGCCTCCTGGCTGCTGAGGACATTAATCATCTCACACAGGACCCTGAGCGTCTCTCATAAACCTAGATGGGGATAAACAATGAAGTTTTTTTGCAGAAAAGTGGATGTTACTGAGTGTGAAGCCCAAAATACAGTTTAGTTTCTTGTTACCACCTCTGCAGGGAAAAACGTAATTATATTGAGTTCAAAGTAACTTAGTTTGGGACGAGTTATTTAGTCTCTCTGAAGTATCACTGCGTTCCCCAGAGCATTAAGGAGCGAATGCTGGTGTCCAGCCCTTGCCACAGCAGCCCTGCAAGGGTGTATGTGATACATCACACACCAGAGCCTTCCAGTAATGCCTCTGGAGGTTAATAATGGGAAGCGAGCTGGGTGAGTCCAGGGCTAATGCAATACACAGAGCTACAGCGAGGCCTGGGCAGACATTTAGAGTGAAGGAAAGTAGTGGACAGAAGCCAAAAGCCCGGCTTTTCTCCGTTTTCATTTCCTCATAAATACAACTACTCACACCCATCGCTCCCTCCCGCGGCGTCCCCGCTTCCCAGCGCAGGCTGAGCCTCTGGTTCTGCCATCAGGGATGGAGACATTCCCAGCGAACGGCGCCGAGACACCACCTGGATTTTCCGAGGTGGCTCCAAGCGCTCCAGAAGCTTCTAGCAAACTCCATCTCATTTTAAGTGACTAAAGGATTGACAGAGTGAGAGGCGGCAGAGAGAGCAAGCCCCGGGATTTGAAAGCAACCGAAGAAAATGTCTTCTGGGAGATAGACTTGAGGATCTTCGGTACCTTTGAGTAGCTCATTTTTTCTTTAAGAGCTGGAGCGCTATTTCTCTTAAAATGGGTTATGGGTGGGGTTTAGGAATCTTTGCCTGGACTCCAGCTTTCTGTATAATTCATTTTCTCCCCATAGATACAGCATATTCTCAGCCCTGAGCATAGCGAGTGAGGAGTGCAGTCGCAGGATGAAATCCTTCCAGCATTTTCTGATATAGAATACACAGCTGGATTGATTCCCAGGTCCATTCTCATCCCTTTTGACTTGCAAAGCCATGGCAGGGCTCCAGGGAAGAGGAGGAGCACCCTGGAAAAACGCAGAGTGCTCACTGCACCCAAAGAGCTGGAAAATCTGAAGGTATTGCCCGAGGAGTTTGCTGTGCAAAGGAGTTATAGTATTGGAGGCAGCAAAAAGACAAACAAATTTTCATGGATGGATGGAGACGTTTATAAAACGTGGCTCCTTCCTATCTCGCTGTAACTTCTGCCCCTGCTCCGCTTTCCCCACCCGAGGGTATGGGCCTAAATGGGGCAGAGGAGTTAGAGCACGTTCCTTCACAGCTGCTCAGGTACATGAAAACCCCAAAATGCGGGGTCAGACCTCCATCCCGGGGGACAGAGGTGGAGCTCTGCTGCTGCGGGGGTCAGCGTGAGAGAAGCGCTGCAGAGGGGCTCTGCCCGCAGCGGGTGCTCTCGCCCACCGGGAAGCAGGAGGGGATCCGTCTGCTCCTTCCACTCCAGCAGGGATCCGTGCACGGAAGAGATGAGTAGGAATTTTCCATCAAAATGCCTTTGCAAAAGAAAATACAATTTCTGTATTTCAGCCGCCTTTTATAAAGGTGGATGAACTGATGCCTTTGTGCAGTTTTTCACGGAGTAAAAAAAAATAATTGCCTTGAGATGTACAGAGCCATGTTGGCCTGATAAACACCCCCCTTCCTGGCAAAGGGTAGGATGCTGACATGTCATCTCATTGTCTTGTGAATAAGTAGCAGAGCTCTGGCTATCGGTGAGAAGAAACAGATGATTCTTTCTTGGCTACTTCATGTAGTGAAAATTTCTCTGCTCGAGCATCTTTAATCGGCGCTTCAATCTTTCGCATAAATTGTTTGGAGTTTATAGGGTTTCCTCAATGCTTGAAAAAAGCCTGGAGGAAAGGAACCCTTATCTGGTACCGGTTGATACTGGGAGAATTTTACCATCTTAAATAACACAGATCAGGCCCAGAGTATCTTGTGGGTCTTTACATGAGAGAACCAGCGTTGTCTGTGTGCCAAACCACACATCTGGCTAACAGGTTAACACAGTTGTGGGAAAAGGCACATTCCATTCCAATTTATAATATACAACAAATGCTTGTTGTTTTTTAAAAAAAAACACAAAACTAACCCCACAAGTATTTGCTATTCCAAATATAAACTGTGGGAGGAATAATAAAAAAAAATAAAAAAGAAAAGAAAAAAAAGGAAAACCTTGTTTTATTTTCCTATGGAAACCATAATCCTACATGATGGAGACAGTAAAAAATCAAGCGCATAAGGATTTCTGATGATGGGATAACCCTACGTTCTTTGTTCTGAATATAAATTGATACATTAAAATGTGCTCATAAGAACTGCAGCTTTAGTGTGAGTAGCCAAGAATAAGAAACTCAGCTTCATAAAATGACACCAAATGTGAAAGCTGTCCAAAAGACATCCTTCTGTATATACCCCAGAAAAGGCCCATTTGCTTATGAAGCAAAAGAATGGGTAAAAGATGCGGGCTGCCCCAGAAGCTTGTTGTTCAAAACCGGGTTTGTATACATTTTTCAAAATTGGTGCTTCTTTATTACAAGCCTTTATAAACCCAGTCAAGCCAATTCCAATCAAAATTAGCTTTTATTGCTTTCATTTTCCTTCATGGAACAGTGTGGGACATGAAAACACCCTTTTAAGCCAGTGGAATCACTCTTTCTTGCTCCAGAGAAAACTCCTAGTGAAATTATTGCCCTCTCCATTCAACTACAAAGTTTAAACCAAGATTTTACCTGCTTTCCCTCGATACGGATATATTTACAGATTTGCCTTTAGTTGCACCAGCACGTGGGGAGCAGTTCTACCAGCTGCAGTGAGAACACTCCATCTCCACCCCGCACACTGGGTAGCGAGTTTGATAAACACAATTTTAAGTGATATGGATTAAATTTCCATTAACTGATTATCATTTAACTTATGCTGATTCGATGTCAGGAAAGTTCCAGGGATGCACAAACAGAATCTGAAATGCTGAAAGTCATTTGGGAGATCAGAACTGAAGGCAAAGTGCAGGGTTTTTTTCCGATGGAAGTAAAGCTGGCTTGAAACTAATTGTATTAGGCTTTATACCCGTCCTGCTACAGCAGCTGAGGGTATGAATGTTTTAAATTAGTGAAGGCAATTTCTCCGTGGAAAGGAGCCTTGGTGGCCGGTTAGGCAGACAGGTAGGGAGAATAAGCTCAACACATTTCATGAATGTAGGCAGCTGGGTAAGGAAGAGAAATCCTATTAGTGCCCAGCTCAAAGAATGGCTGTATCATGAATTCGGTGCTATTAGAGGATCCAGAGGGACTCCAGGCATAGACATGCAAATCCATAGGAAATTCGGTCCTTGAACTCTAGTGCTCACGGAATCACTGTTTCTGATACGAATGGTGAGAAATGGGTCTCATTTATATTTCTCTAAATCAAGAACAACCCCAGAGCAAGGAGATGGAGTCA
>JAOTQQ010000071.1:1080256-1128214 GCA_026546715.1 Gallinago undulata | reverse complement strand
AACAAGTTTCCCCACACACACTGGTGTGGTGGAGAGCGAGACGTGGTCCTCAAAGAAGACTCAGGTCAGAGGTTTAGCGGCGAGCACCCGCGTGGGAAACGGTGAGGCTGGGGGAGCAAAACGCCTCGTGGAAGGTGGGGGACGGACACACAGTAATTAATCTCCCCCCTCTCCAGCTGGTGCCTTGATGTGACTGAAGAGGGGGCTTCACACCAAGCCCCCCCCTCTGCCTCTGCCGTTGGCAGCTGCTGGCAGCCCCCTCGCTGCCACAGACCTCCTCCGGCACAGGGAGCCGTGCTGCTGAGGTTCCCCCAGCAATCCGGTTCACGTGGTCCTGGATCTCACCGGAGGGTGAACCGAATTTGGGGGCTTTTGGGACGTTGCCTGTAAAGTGTCTGTGTGGTTTGAGGTAGCACAGGACCACAAAGGCACCATCTGCTCCCTCTGCCCCGTGTGCTGCCTCTGCCCAGCTCAGCAGCCCCCGGGGACCCCCTTTCCCTGCCAGGTGATGAAATCCCAGAAAATAAGAAATTTGAAATTAAAAGGGGAAACCAGAATGGCATGCGGTGCGGTGAGCCTGCAGGGGAAGAACAAAGGCCGGCAGCTGTTTCTGTTGGGAAAGTGAATGCGTTCGAGCTGCGGAGCCGATAGCCATCACGGGCACAAGAAGCCATGGGTCTCAGCCCCTCTCTGCCCGCTCTGGGGGCTGCAGGCTCGGGTTGGAGGAGGCAGGGAAGGGGTTAAGCGGTTCCCTCCGGCAGAGAGCCGCAGCCGCAGGCCCGGAGTGTGCGGGGGGGTCGGGGCAGGGGCAGCTGGCCCCAATCACCCCATTCCCTCACACAGAAAAGGACTTTGCTCCAGTAAGCCTGCTGGGCTGGGACTGGGGCTGCGCTGAGCGGAGGTTGGACTTGGGGAGGGTTTGGGGTAGGGAGAAAATTGTGCTTTTCCCCTTCGGCTCTCTTCCCCCCCCCTCCCCTCCCTTCTGGGGGAGGCTGGTGCTGGGGAAAGTAGCAGAGTCTCTTTTTTTTTTTTCTTCTGAAGTTGTCTGCTCTGCAGTGCTCTAGGCTTGGTTGCCCCATTTTTGGGGGGAGTGCTACTTGGTGGCTGGTTCCAGGGAGCTCTGTTTGCTTCCTCCAGCTGTGCCTTTTCCACAGCAGAGAAGATCAAGTGGGGAGAAGGTGTCTCCAGAGCTTAAACCAGGGGAGGGAGGGGAGGGAAAGAAACAGATACTGATGGAGCAGCCTCATCTGAGATAAGTTAAGGGATCTTAATTGAAAGCCTTATACCAAAATGTCTCTGGGCCTCAGATTTCTGTTGTTCAATAAGTGGTCCTTGTTGATATCTAGATCTTTGAGCGAAGAGGTCATTTCCATTGAGTAGGGCTCAATCCTGGTAATGAGACCTCACCATCACCTTTCTTGCTCTCCCCGTCCTGCAGGGAAGGAGGTTGGTGTCCACGGGGCTGCTCCTTTCTGCCAGCACAAAGCAGATTTTCCCAAGTATCCTGATATCTTGGAGCTTTATAAGGTATGGATAAATCCTTAAATTACTCAGGGGCTGGGAAAAGGGCTTTATTTGAACTCTTCTGGCCAGGTATGGTCTCTGCCTTGAAAACACTCAGTGCTGTACAAATGGAGAGTGAGTAATCTTGGGGTTTTTGGTCTCTTGACTGTTTAGGACACACCAGTTATCAGTGCACGTGTGTAGGAGAGAAGTAGGGGGATGCTTTGTCTCGTGCAGAAGAGCTCCTCAGAACGAAACAGATGCTCTATGTGTTTAATCCCACCCCGGGGTGGATGCCCAAGGAAGGGGCTGAACCTCATGTCTGTCTGTCTGGCGTGCTGTAGGCACAGCCCAGCTGTGGGTTAGCCTTGGCAGAGAGAGAGAAGAAGAGTTAGGCTTTGGGTGGCCTCTTAAATCCTAGACCACCCTCACCTAGCGCTGCCTTCAACGCAGGTCTGTCTCTCATCTCGTGCTAAAATGGAAAGAGAGTTTAGTGGCTGAGGAGCATTAAAGCCAGCAGCCCGTGGTAGGACAAGCCCTGGGGTGCTCCTCGGGGCCCTGCGGGTGTGGAGCAGCAGGACCTGTCCCCTCGGTCCTGCTGGGCTGTGCCATGTGCTCAGACAGAGTCACGGCTCGGCTGGCCCCGCGTCCTGAGGGTGGCAGGGGGCTGCTCGTTAGGAAGCAGAGATGAAAGTGCTGTTACGTCCCTTGACTCAAGGGCACGGGATGAGACTGGAATCGATCGTTCAATAATGCTGAAGATAATAAAATTGAGATCTCATGGCGTCTGCCCGGGCTAGCCAGGACAGACCAACCAGTGCAGAGCTCAGGCTGTGCCTGTGGTGGGGATCACCCCCCAGTTCATTAACCCTTCCTTCAGCAGACACTGCTGCTCCCCAAACGCTGGGCTGTGCCCCGATGTCCATCGTGGTGCAGGCACCTCTCCCATCCCGGGGGTGAATGATTTCAGAGGGGAGGGGGCTCAGAAGGGCCGGGCAGGGCGAGCACCCGGGGTGGGTAGTCCTGGGGCAACTGACAGCAGAAGTTCTGCAGGTTTCTGCTTTGGATCCGTCTTAACTCTCCTGTGATGAGCAAAGACCTGTTTGAATGTTCTTGCTCATAAACATAACTCGCTTTTAAAAACAAAAGGACAAATCTTATTTCTACTCCTACATCTTTAACTGCAGTTACCAAAGCCAGCTCAAGGACTAGTTTGCCCAGTTCTCACTCAGGGCTAATGAGCATTGGCCAATTAAATCCCTTGTGCTTTGAAGAATCCAGTCAAGATGCTGAACGAAAAGGAAGAATGCTTTCTGCTGTCTTTTAACCCTATTTAACAAAATTTAGAAAGCATTCAGTTTACTTTGGCACTAATTCATTTTAAGCCAATTTTATATAAGCCATTTTCAACTTTAAAATCTTCTTGTTGGAAAAAAAATGATCTATCACAGCTGTTGTACTGACACACTCCAAGAGCAATTTATGTCCAATCTTTCTGTGCCTGGCAAGGGCCCGGGCGGTTCTGTCCATGCGTTGTGCCCATAAATTAACTGTGGAGAGCTGGTTTTATTGACACTGCTGTTCACTGATGTTGTTACTTTTGTCCGGGCTCTGTGTGTATGTAAAATCACAGCAGCATTATATCCTCAGAGACAGGCTTGAGTGTAACAGGAAAAAACTACCCAAGATTTAAGCCAAAGCCAAGAGATGAGGGCTTGCGACTTGTGGAGACCTGGCTTTGATTAAAATGCTATTTGCACAGCGTTAGCAGCACACGTTGCCTCCTCTGCCAAGTGGTTTTCTTTGTCGCCAGCTCCGCTACGCTGCTGGCCGTACCGGTGTCACCGAACGGTGCTTAGTGAGCTGGAACTCCTACGTATATTCAAACTTTAGATTGCACGGTGACGTTACGCGGAAAGCTGACTTGAGTAGTTTACTCCTGATTTATCCCCATTTCTAGCTGACGTTAGCTGGATTGAGATCACCTCTTTGGTGAGCGCACTACGTATCCAAGCTCTTGAATTTCTGAATGACTGCTTCGCATGAAGGTGAGGGAGGTGGTGATGAGAGTGGCTGGTGGGTCCTACCAGCACGGTCCATGGGACACCTCTCATCGTCATGCCCACCTATAGCTAAATAGTATTTCAGAAAATGACCAGGCATGTAATTAACAGGTCCCAAGGAGAAGGAATCTCTTGTTTTACTTGACATCATGAGAAGGATAGGTTTTTCTGGCTGTTAAAATGCTGGAAAGTCTTCCTGTCCCATCAAAATGGCTAGGCTGTCCCAGGCCATCTGCTTTGGTCACAGACAGGCGTGTGACATGCGACTTTAAAGTTTGTTTCTGGGATTCCCTGAGCTTATTTCCCTGGGAAAAGATCAGGAGGGTCTTCCAGTTCATCAGGTGTGGCCCTGTGTAATTACACTTGACTTTCTCCAATGGCTTTTTTTTTTCTTTCAGGCTGTGCTCAGCCAGAAGGAAGACTTTTTTTTTTTTTTTTTTTTTGAGGGGTGGAGGAAAGATGTCACTGTAGGATATAGTTTGTGTTTCCATGTGAAAGAGGTAAAGACATCCTTAAAAAAAAAAAAGTGAATGACTGCCCCCATTAAGTTACCCTCACTGTGGCCAGCTGTGGAGCAGAGCCAGTGGCCAAGGATGTTCCTGGCCCATCCCAGCCTGCGGAAGGACTCGGGGAGAGGAGGATGAGCTGCACCACCCTCTGGGATGCATCTCGGAATACAGCCAGCAAAGAGTTAAATGAAATGCAGAAAATAATGCTTCCCTTATTTTTCCCCTTCTTTCCCCTCCTCCTCCCATGTGCTTTTATTTTTGTCTTGAGCTAAGTAGAAATGTTTTTTCTTCTTTTTTCTTTGGCTGAGCTTATGTTGTTATTTGATTTTTATACAATCCTCAGGTACCTAATGAAATTGCCACATGCTCAAGGGAAAACAAGTTTCATAACAGAATGACAGTAAAATGTTGCTAAAATCCTCCAGGATAGAGAAAGGATTAGAGGAAGAAAATGTAGAATAATGTAGACATTAGCTTAAAGACAACAAAGGGTTCCTAGTCCACTGACACACCAGAATCCAACAGAAGTATTCATAATTACTAATAACAAAAGGCTGGTCTATTATAACAACTCCATTCAAACTAAAACACATGTACAGCTTGTGTGCTAGTGAGTGTATTTTGATGATAGGTCTGGTTTAAACCTAATCTGCTGAAATCCAGACAGGATAGGAACAATGCCTTCTCTGGGGATCAACAACTTTGTCCCCGAACAGACTGCCTTATATAAACACCCATAATTGAGTTAAAATTCATGCAGACAGCTTGGATTAAAAAGAAACAAATATCAAGCAAATAAACAAAAGTCATGAGCAACAGGGGCTGGTAAAACCATTGTAGGGAAAAATATTCTTTGAAGCACATGCCAGCATACACTAAATCAAGAAAATTAATATTAAACACTACAGGTCACAACAATGAACGTATGTTCCACCTTCTGAGGAAGTAGCTAGAAATTCTCCCTTCAACAGTGGATATCGTGTTTAGTGTGCTTTTTAATCCTACTTTTAAAAAGAAAGCTGAGCTGTTGGTTTAGGTGTTCACCCCCACTTTGGCCGTCGCCTCCCCACAGACCCCGTGCAGGAAAATGCCCCTTGCTGGGAGCGTGGGGAGCCTTCAGCTGGTGCTAATTACTCAGCTGGGAACAAAGGTGGCTTATCCAGAAGAGCTGGATAGCTGGAGGTACGTGGGTAAAGATAGACATGAAATGGCTCCAGTATTTCTTCCCTGCCAGTGTCTCTTGGGTTGCCAGAAGGGAGCAGGGCCCTGTCCCCTGGAGCTCACCCAGGGCCTGGGGAACCCCTGGGCTCTGCGGTTCCATGGGGGAATTCCCCCCAACAGGGATCCTGTGCTCAGCCCCGCAGGAGGAATCTCTCCTGTCCTGTGCCGCCTTCACTGCATTGTCTTGGGCTGATTTACTTCATTTTCTGTGTTTTCTTTGCACCCTCACAATGAAATAAACGATGGGGAGCTTCGGAGAGGTGGATGTTCACCGTGTCCCCAGTGAACACGGAACCATTGAATGTTCTTTCAAATTCCTGTTCCTGCCGTGTCCCAGGGTGGTTTTTTTCCCCCCTTGTTAAAGGTTCTGGGAAGGGTTGTGTGGAGACACCCTGAGGACTGACAGGACTGACTTCAGCCTTCTGTTTTCAGGGTAGGCTTTGAGATGGCGGACGCTCTGCTCGGGCAGCCTCTGCTGTGCCCCCAGCCAGCTTTCATGTGGGCATTTCAAGAGATTTGCCCCGTGTCCCTGCAGCTAAAGGTAGGGAATATCTGTAGGAAGCTTTCCAAATTGGCAGAAGAACATGGAAAAAGATAACTGTGGCTCTGAAATCCAGCATCTGGCCAGGGGTATTGGGCTGAGGAACTTGCCGAGGGCAGACTCGGGGCTTTCTGAGCCACGGAGCTGTTTGTTTTTCCTGCTGTGCTCAAAGAAACCAAACTCTCTGTATGTTTGCAAATAAACGAGATCACGCCAAATGTCCACCTGACAGGTCGGTGGTTTCAGTAACAGAAAAGAAAAATAAAACTTACGAGGTCTGACTAATTACAACAGTTCAGATAATCTACTTGAAAGGAAGAAAGTTTAATAACTGTTAAAGCAACTTCCTATTTAAAGTGCTTTCTTGTTGAAAACTTCAGTGGAATTTAATGAATTTTCCTGCTTGGAACCATCACGGTGAGCACCACAACCATGCAGAAAGATGACTGCCCCTCAACTAACAGCCTTTTAGTAGAGATTTCACCAACTTCTCCTCATTCTTGACCTTATCTCCAGCCCCCATTAGTGACCTTTGGACAAGCCTCTGCTGCGACTCAAACTGTGATTTAAATCATGTATGAGAGCTCTCCAAAATAAGACTGAAAAGAAAATTCCCTTAACCTTGAATTCAAAAAGCATTCTCCAGGGGCTTGGTATTTAGCTCAGTTTTCAGTTTCAGCCCTGCTTACTTGTGTTGGAAAAGTTATTTTTGGTTGCTTTCTGTGCTTCATTATAATTCTGAAAATGACTAATTTGATGTGACATTTACTAATGTAGTATGATCAGACATAATTTGATCTTATTAACTTAGATCGTACCGTATTAGCAAACATCAGATTCTATTTGAGAAATTTACACATGCTGCAAATGTGGATACACCTTGAAATCATACTGTATTAGTATAATTTGTCAGCTTAATGTTGTATTTGGTAAAGAATGTCAGAATATACTGCGATTTGTAGCTACCTACTTATAAATCTGTAAAGGTCCGGATTGGCTGTGCTGTTGTCATATAGTTTTATCGCTTAACACCCAAACCTCAATGATGATACAAGGCCACTGCCGTTTCCCGTTCTTGGGAAGAGCTTTCTCTGCCTTGTGTTTCGGTGTCTGAGATCTAAGTTAGTGAAGTAAAGTGCTAATCCCCCGCCGGCTGGGGGTGACGATGACCGATATGGCCTGAGGAGGCTGCAGGGACCAGAAAGGGACAGGTACAGAGAGGTGCAGCTGCATCAGCTCTAAACCGTGGCATTAACCTCTATGATACTGCTTTCTGTTTTCCTGCTGGGCATCAACCACTGTTTTAAAAGACTAAATGTTTGTTGATGCTATTTATGAAGGAATTGAAAGGGCAGTTGGCTTTTATAACCTCGTGTAGTTGAGACAATAACTCTCAAGTTTGCTCCTTCCTTCTGCTGTAGAGCTGTGATTTCTCTTTGCCAAGCCAGGCTGTAACTAGAGGCTTATCTCCTGTGCTCCTGGTGCAGACCCTCTCTCCTTGTCTCTTTTCTGTTATTTCGGGTGAGGGGGAGGAGGTGTTTTCCTGGTCTTGAGGATGTGTCAGTGTGTTCCCACCCGAGCCAGCCGGCCATTTCTGCTAAGGAGGCTTTGGGACAATCCTGCAGGGGGCTGGATGGACAAGCTGAGCATCCCTGCAACATTTGGGCAGTGGTTTTGGGTCAGCAGCTATATTAGACTGTGGTTGCGTTCTCGGGGAATACATGCCCCTTGCTGGTTTGAGTCGGTCTCTTCGCATGGCACCACAAATTCCACTGCAGGGAGTTAGGACAAAAATAGGATTTGGTCAATTCTAGATCCTGCAGATTAGATGTGTCCCTTGTACCCAGACCTGGGCAGAACTAGGGTCACAGAAGTGCATGTTAGCAATGGAAGGGCCTGAACCCCATTTTGCAAAGGTGAGGTCAGTGGAGCATGGTCCTGGCCATGAAAAGTGCCTTTTCTACTTGCAGCCTCCTCTGGAACCTCTCTCACGTTGCACATCCCCTCTCCAAGGGAGGGACTGACTGGTTTTGGCTTTGGCGATTCAGGATTGACATTCCAGGGGTCCTCCAAGGTCCCTGCTTAAAACCTGAGAGAGGCCACGGGCAATGTCTGAACAGTCCTGGAGCTCGGGTGGGACAGGGGTTGGGCTTAGCACCAAAGCAGCTGGTGGCCCAGGGTGTCTAATGGAAACTGCAAACTCTTTCCCAGCTGCCGTGGAAAGAATTGTGGCTGGGGCTGTAGGACTGGAGCTAGAGCTTCAGCCTCAGGCTGAGGGGCATGGGGGGTACCTGGTGGTTTGACTGGTTTTTGTCAGAATACACAGGAGCTGCAGAAAAACCTTTCACTTTTCCATATTTCAAAATCTTTTTGATTTAGATGTCAGGTTACCCCTTTGATGTAACTCTTGCAAAAACCCTCAATAAGATTATTAGAAAACCCTCACTAAGCTAGTAAAAATTTACTGAATAAAAAGACTGAGCAGGGCACCTACAACAAAAAAGGGGGTTTGAGCTCTGTTCACTGACCATGATTTTGAAAGAATACATTCAGTCATAACCAGACAGTGGGTTTGATCCAAAACTGATAGTGTTGCATCTTTCCCAGCAAATTCTTCTCTTTTGTGTTATTTTTTCATGCTCTAGTTGGAAAATAACAATCAAAAGCAATTCCAGGCTCTGAATTCCTTTTGTTTCCACCAGATTGTTCCGAGCACTGAGCAAATCCGGCCAGTTGTCAGCCTGAGTTTCTGTTACTCTGACACTTTACATCTCTGAAGACAGCTCTGCCTCCTGCTCTGCTCTGCAGATAATTTAGAAATCTGCTGCTGGAACTTTGTTTCACTAGATGGGAATAGGTGGAGTGTTTTTCAGGTGATTCCTGTGTTTGTAGATGTGCCCAAAAATACCTTAGAGGTCTTGAATCCAAGCTGCCCTCGCCGTGTCGTTGAGCGAGGCAGGCTGTGGTACAGAATAGCTCTCTCGTTTTATCACGTAATCACACATGGAATAGCTCAGGCATTTTTGCCTGTAGTGAATTCCACAGATGAACAGAAATAAGCAAGAACTTGCCTCTAACTTCACCAGTTCTCCAAATTCTCATTTCAGTAGAACCTGGGCTTTATTCTTCCTGACTTTGCCTTACGTATGGAGCACTCTACAGGGGTTCGCCTGGTACTTCGGGTTTGGTGCGTATTTTAGGTGGAATGACTATTTCAATTTAAATCAAAGTGCACTATTTTGATTAGGTGCTTTGTTGAAGTTAGGTTTTGTCCACTTCTTGTATTGTTTTTGTTTGTTTTTTTTTTTTTTTTAAGATAACACTTCTGGTGTTGCAAGCGTGGAAGTAAGTGTGGAAAAACATCAGGTGTGTTGGCCACAGTGTAACCAAGAGGGACAGAAGCTCAGGAGGAATGTCATAAGGTTTTTGTACTTTCTCTAGAATGGTGGTCCATAATTTTATTTGCATTTATATAGAGGCATGCATTAAACATTTATAAATACAATGCCTAATTTTCACTCAGGGCCAGTTTATTTCCAGTCACCTGGAGAAGCTGGTGGATGCAGGCTGCAGCCAGTGCTGCCCAGGCTGGTCCCCGGGGCTCCCGCTCCTGCCAGGGTGGAAAACTCTGTGCTATGGTTCCATCGTAGGGAGGAGAAGGCACATACTGTATTTTATTGTTTTCTTTCTAGTGGAATAGGTTCTCTGCTCAGATGGAAGAGTAACAGTGTACCAGAAAAAAAAAATGGTTTTAACTGTTCTTTAACTTGTTCCGCTGTTACCTCTACCAGTTTAAAGGGCTCTTTCTATGAGATCTGTAAAAACCTACTGGAAACTTCTTTTGGGTATATACTTTATATATATACATGTACTTACGTGTATTAAGAAAATATTTGATCCAGACATTAAAAGTTGGTTTGAGGATTGAGCAGTATCAGATCTAATCAAGACACATAATAAATCTGCACTGTTAATGAAATGTAAAAGAAAATTACGAACACAAAGCAAAGGGTATCTTTATCTTTCTTAAAACAATCAAAATGCTCTATTAACTGGGATGAATAGTCCATCTGCTAGTAGTTCAATGGAGAGAATATTCACACAGGATTTTGGTTTATTCTGATGTTCCATCAACCTTTGTAGCTGTGGCCTGCTGTTAAACACAAAGCAGGTGTTGGACTGGAGTTAAGTCTCTGGATTACACAGACCAGGCTATTAATTGGACTTTGTGTAACTAAACTTCTACAGATTCCTATTGAAATGCTGCTAGTGACCATTTAAATACCATTTCAAATTAAATCCAGCCCTTACACGGTACGTGACAATGAGCTGGCAGGGCTGGGATTCGGGAATGAATTAACGTGTTGAATGGGCAGCCGTGTGGAACGGTGCTGGATTATGCAATTCCCATTTTGGATTGTGATTCTTTGTCTTGTGCAGCACACAGGAGTGTCTTCAGCTAAAACTCACTCTCTCAAAAATAAATAGAAGATGATGGGCCGGCATATTTCTTTTCAAACCAGTGTTTGCTCTTGAGCAATGTAATATTAACTGCCTCACATGGTAACATCTTAATTATCATCTATATAGAAAGGTATCAGCAGTGTAATAAAAACCTACTGGCAAATTCTTGGGTAGTTTGAATGGATTTTTATTCTTCAGTTCAAGAAATAAGTTTCCTTTCTACTTTATGCCAGGGAGTGCGAGCAGACTCGCAAGGAATGTGGGGTAGGAACTCCCATTCCTTTTGGTTTAGATTAATTCCACCCCTATAGAAAAGTCAAGGGGACTTTATGGACTTATTTCTTCTTTTGAAGCTGTGTTTTTGCTCAGTGTTTAAATTCTGTATTCCTCCTGTCAGGCAAGGCACTGGAAGGCTCCGTGGCTTTGTAGTGCTGTGGTCTTCAAACAGGTCTTTGTTGCTTTTAATACTTTGAAAATGGACTGCAGTAACTTGCTATTTGCTGGATCGAAAAAAATCAGTTTCTTTGTTTGAAAACTGCGATTCCCTTACAGTAAAGGTACTGCTTCGTCCCAGTATTCAATAGTGGTGTTACTAAAAAGGCAGTGGATTGAAATTAAGTTGTGAACGATCTAAAGTTTCTGTAGTAAACTGTGAGCAAAATATTTCTCTTTTTTTTAATTTTCTTTAAAGTTGACCTACATCTTTTGATCTGGCTGCAGGGCAAAAATCTGGTAGAAGCAGAATTAGGTTCTCGGTTGAACTGAACTCACACGCTTGAATATTTGCTTTTAGAGGTGCCTTTTGTTTATGCAGCGACTCACCAACTGAAATGCTGTATGCCCCGTACCAAACATTCAGTCAAGTTTGAACTATTCTCTTTTGATGCACACAGCTACCTCTGTCTGTCCGTACAGCTTGCTTAGCATGTGCAGGCCAACACCACATCACTACCCAACTTTTACCAGAGCAGGCTTTACAGGGGCTGTTTGGACCATCCTCTGGCTAATCCCGCTGTCAGACAGCCCACTCAACAGGCACGGTTGTGCTTCCTGGGACCCTGCAGTCTGGTCGGTGTTAAAATATCCCTTTTTGGTATTATCCATACAATTACATACAGTATTCGAGGGCTGTTCTGGATGTTTTTGGAGGAAAGTGACCTTAAGCACTTACTTGCTTGGTACCTTCAAGATCTTATTAAATTAAATTAAATTTTAAAGTTTCTTATTTTAACCCTTCTTCTGTCTGAGCTGACCTTTGCCTTCTGTTTCATCAGTCTGCAGCTGTGGTCATGGGCTGGTTTTGGTACCACGTTAGGGAAAAGAAGGGCCGGGTTAGTTGTGGGGCTGAGGCCAGCCTGGGTACCTTGCAGAGACGTTGGGGATCACGTTGGTATCAGCAGGTAGCGTACAGCAGATGCTGGGTTAA
This sequence comes from Gallinago undulata, assembly GCA_026546715.1. Classification (NCBI taxonomy): domain Eukaryota; kingdom Metazoa; phylum Chordata; class Aves; order Charadriiformes; family Scolopacidae; genus Gallinago; species Gallinago undulata. The sequence continues at coordinate 1,116,487 of JAOTQQ010000071.1, read as the reverse complement.
GGGAACGGGCTCAGCCTTGTGAGAATGATGTACATCCCCTGGGGACGATCCATGGGGGAGCTACAACGATGTTGAGGGGTCTGGAAAACATGTCCTCCAAGGAGAGATGGAAATAGAGGTTCTTTTCTGTGCAGAAAAGATGGGGAGAGACCTCTGGTTGTAGAGAGCTGTTGTTAAGGAGAAAGGTGGTTACTTGTTCATGTCCACAATGCTCTAACCACTTGGAATGTCTCCAGGTTTGTTCAAGGGAAACTCTGAGTTAAGCAGTAGGAAAAGCCTTCTTTGCAGGAAGAGTTGCCAAGGGATGTCCTGTCTGAGAGAAGCTGTGGAGCCTCTCTCCTTGGAAGTTGGCTCTCCTTGGCTAACATTAGATCACAGCTGACATAAGTGTGATTCGTGCTTCATTGCTGTATCTGTGTGACTTCCCTGACCTCTCTGGGTCCCTTATGGTCCTATAGTTCTGTGTTCTAGCAGCAAAGCAGAAATGCGGATGAAATACTAGTTTTAGAGCAGCATAGATACTGATTTTTTTTATATATTATTATATTTTTCCTCCAAGGTCACGGGCAGTGAAATCAGGAACATCAGACCAAAAATGATCCCCTGCATCAATGAGTCCAGTCATCTGCTATTGAAATGTTGGGTTATTTAGTCACTTTGGAGATCTTTATGGAGTTATCTCTAAATCCAGTTAGTGTCTGTGATGGGTATATTTCAGGCAGGTGATTGATAAGGTGGTAGAAAGGAAATGTGTGTGATGTCGAGTCCTCCATTCGCCGGTCACTCTGCTGAAGCTGGCAGAATTGCTGGCAGAAGAGCAGTCCTCTGCAGAACTTTTCACATGCAAATGCCTAATTCCTGGCTTTATCATGGGAGCTTTAAAATACAGCGAGCCCACCAATGTATTCTCCTTTGAGAAAAGTACATGATGATAAATGCTGTCACTTGAAATTATTTTTTTTTAAAAATCAGTACAGCTGGAAAGAATGAAATTTGATTCTGCCTGATTTCAGGTGTGTGGGATTGTGCAAGTGAGGCTTTTCATTGGTGCAGGCTTTTTTATTTTTCTGGTGTGCTTTCATTAAAACCTATCCAGTGTAAACACTGTAAGCACATTTTTCCGATGTAGATTTTCTTACCTGTGGATCGGGTGGTTTTGGATTTACTGGGGCAAAGTCAAAGGCACCATTACCCGTGTCCCAACACGCAGCTGGAGAGAAGCCTGTTCAGGACTCTTGGCCCCTGTGATTTCAGTGAGCTCTTTCCAGCGAGAGCATCCGTGTGCTGGGAGCTGAACAAAGGTAGAAGGGCTGTGGGAGGGACAAGGAAAAGATCCTTGGGGCACTCTCCGTGCATTAATCCATCAGTCTCTATTCTTCATGTTTCGGGCACGTGAACGCTGCAATCCCTTTTAATGAGAATTGTGCTTCAGGTACCAGCTATCTAACCTGCTTTTCTGGTGTAGTAAGAGTTCACACATCTCTTGCAGGCAGCAAATTCTTTTCCATTTTAGAAGTGACTACTTTCAAAAATTGTGGCCTATCTTAATTTGAATTCAAAGCTGAAGAGAGTAGGCCTTGATCAAAATTAAATTGCTTTTCTGAATGAATGGCAGTTGTAATCATTTAGTCCTAAAATTGGCTGGTACATTCAGGGAAATTAAGGTTTAAAAGAAGCTTTAATAGAATCACTTCAGGAAACTGAACATCCTCTCTTTAAAAAAAAAAAAGTTCAAACAAAAACAGTAATTGGATCATAGTCTCTGTCCTGACCTCTTCTGCTCTGCTCCTAATCCTAATTTCCACTCTCTGCTCCTAATCCAAGAGCCATCATACACATGGGCAAGGCTAGCATTTTTGTCAAGGTGTTTGAGTGCTATAAATAATTTAGAACTTTACTTCTACATTGCTCACGCGCGCTCATTGCTTGGGAACAACTGAAGATAATAGTGAGGGTGATGAGTAGTTTCTGGGGTGACTGCATGAATTGTGAGGGGGCTTGAGAGGGCTCTAGATGCCTGCAAAGGTTTGCAGACGCAGCCCTTGAACCGTATTTTCTGCGTGTGGTTGGTTTCTGGTGCATCCTGAGCCCCTGCCCACACACTGGTGGTCTGTAACGGGCAGAATGTGGTGCTGCTGCGGTGAGACGGGTACGGGGCTGAGCATCCCCCGCTGCTTCTCTCTTACTGGTGCTGCACTGGCTCAGAAGAAGCAGGGTGTTTTTAACAGACAATCCTGTGGGATACATCTATGCTTAGATGAGCCATGCGTTTGAAGAGCTTGGCTGAGGACAGGGAGAGATGCGAGTGTTCCCGCCTGGCTGCAGCACTACTGTGAAGCACAGGCTTTTTGGGATGAGCTGAAGGTGGGTTGAGGTCCCTTAGGGTGGCTGAGGGCACTGTCTGTAGTGTTCCCTGTGGATCTGCTTGGCCCAGTGAGGCTGTTCCTGCCCGGGGTTTGGGTACCATGGCCTCGGGGCACTGCCCACCACCTCTCCTTGTTCTTGAGGGAAGTGGTGCTTGTACATCCCAGAGCATGGAAGATGCTCTCGGGAGGGCTTTAATGCAAGAGAAAAGGCCAAAGAACAATGTGAGCCCTGTCAAACCTGCATGTGTTTGGTGACTAACCTCAGGCACGGGCAGTGGAAGGAAAATGGGCAACCGTTGCTGGTGGATGCTTCAGCCAAGCTGGTTGCCCAAAACTCAGCTGCTGCAGAGCAACAGCTCTCAAGGTCATGCCAAAGACACATGAAACTGCACAGAAATAAACCCAAATTGTGATCTCTGACAGGTTGTGTAGTAAGGTCCGGTTGTATAACAAACCCGAGGTGATGTGATACTTCCCATAAAGCAGGAACCCCTTGCTGGTGTGAGCGAAGCTGCTGAAATAATCTCTTCCTCTCTGCTTTTCTTCTCCTTTCTGCTCTCCTTTCCATGGCCGTGAGGAGACGTTACCCACTGGCTCCAAGCCACGGCTGGGATCCCTGTGAGGAGGGGCAGATGTTCCCCCAGCGGCTCCCCAGGGCTCAGTGGAGTTTATTCCCTCTGAAGAGGTTCTCCGAGCTCCTCTCCCTTTCCCCGGGGCAGTCCTTCACCCACGGCTCTCGCAGACACAGCCTGCTCTTGGCGTGTTTGCTGATTGCCAGCTATTCCACCGGCAGCACAAATCCAATCAGAATTTCATATTATTTCAGCAACCCACAGCAAAAGTAAATGCCAATAATATTGGAATATGATAATAGCCCTGTGCACAGGCTGGAGAAATGTGCTGTAGCAGCTTCCACGGTGTTACCTAAAATCTCTTAACGTTTATGCGTAGCCTAACCAAGCAGGGTAGGAAATACCTCCATCCTCAGAGCTTTTTAAAGGCTAGACAAGACAAACATCTGCTAGGAATGGATTTGATGTTGATTTGGGGTTGAGGTGGCTTCTCAAGCATTATTTTTCTCAGATCTCATGTTTCTTTGGGGGGGGAGCAGAGGAAGGAGAGCTTCCCCCATCATTTGGTGGTGTAAATAGCTTTGTCTCACTTAACTCCCTGTTCGAGTGTGGCTGTTTCCAAGCACCACACAAGGAGAGGGGCCATTCCCTCAGCTCCTGGATGTGGCCCAAGAGACTTGCCGGTGAGGCTCCATTCCCGTCACGGAGGTTGGTTTCCATAACGCATCCTGGAGCAGTGGTGGTCCTGCAGAGCCCCTCACCCCTCTCCTGGAGCCTGCCCCCCACCCCCTGCCCTGTGCCCATTTTGGGGGGCTGCTGTAAGGGTGATGGAGACAGCCAGTGGTCCCATCGTCTCTGTAGGAACAGAGAGAAGATCAGAGACTGTGCTTGCATCAACTGGGACAGGGTGATTTGGCCAGAGGGGCACAGGAGGCCAGTGCTGGCCCAGAAGCAAGCAGCACTACTGGCCTCTGCCACAGGAACCCTGATGGAGTACCCAAAGGCTGGAGTGACCAATTTGTGGGGGCTGCAGAGCCTGCAGGTGCCTCCAGAGCCCCCACCTCACCATGGTAGGTCAGGCTGGACGGGGCTTTGAGGAACCTGGTGTGGTGGGAGGTGTCCCTGCCCAGGGCAGGGGGTTGGAACTGGATGGTCTTTAAGGTCCCTTTCAACTGGAACCATTCTGTGACTCTGTGGGAGGGGGAGGCAGAGGAAGCAGCAGAAGGCCATCACTCAGCTGATGGGCTGTTGAACGTGAGTTCCCAGCTCTTCTCCCCGGAGCTGCCTGGAAGCACAAACACAGCCACTCCTGGCTATCAAACCCAGCCGCTGGGCGAGGGATCGTCTTGCTGTCTGCAGGTCGCTGCTCCTTTGTGTCTGGTGGTGCTTCCCCCATCTCCCTGAGCTGTCTGGGAGAACTGGCTGTGTCTGTCCAAAAGCCCTCCTCCTCGGCAGCACGGAGCCTCCTCTGCCGGAGAGGAGCTCAGCAGGTGCCTCCTTCCTTCCTCAGGTCTTCTGGGAGACACTAGTTTGAGGGTTTGGAGGATGATGCACAGTATATGGCATGCATCAAATACAATATTGGCTTGAGGAGCCTGCTTTGATATGTCTGCAGATGGGTGGAGATAGGTCTGTCAGACTGGTAGGGCAATGTGAAGTCCTCTGTAACATCTGCGAGACTGTTGCTTCTTGGAAGGAGCACAAGCTTGGGAGGGCAAAAGAGTGGGACCAGAGGAATTAGCAATATCCTCTCATGGGTATGAGGAAACTGAAGGCAGAGGTTTTTTAGGTGAAATAAACTGAGACTAGGACAAACAGAAGCTGTGCAAGGTGCCTGGAGGCACAGCAGCCCAACGTAGTGACCATGATGCTGACAGCAGCAGTGGGTCCAGCCCCTCCTGGCTGGGTGGTGCCAGGTCGGTGGCATTTCAAAGACCGTGACTACGTGGAGGGCAGTGAAAATTGGCCCAGTTTGGATTTGCGTCTTGATTACTGTCAGTCCTGGGCCACAGCCGGGATGTCACCGAGATGGGGAAGGAACTCATGCAAGTATTGGCAGAAAGGTTCTCCTCTGCTTGCCCCAAGTCCTGGTGGTGTTAATGCTGCTGCGTTCAGCTGGGGATCTGCTTGAGCTCAAGCCAACGTGACTGCAGCACACTTTATCCTAGGAGGAAAAATACATTATTGCTAACCTATTATTGATCTTGTTAATTGTAGTAATTGTTCTACTCTTAAGTTGGCATTGGAGCTGTACCTTGTGATGTGCAGCTGGAGGTACTGCTGGCTCAAAGACACAGCCGTGAGAAACACCAACCAGAGGGAGCCGTCGTTTCTGGCCAGGGCTCCAAAGGTTTGCATGGGGATGGTGAGGAACGGGTTCACCTGCCTGCGTTTATGGAATTGCTGAAAAACTGAAGCTGTTCTGCAAAGTAAAAGGGTCTTGTGTTCCCTTAATGAATATTTTAGCAATTCATGTGTGATTATTTGAACTTTCCAAATTGTAAATTATACTGCTAGAAATTCATCCTTTCTAGCCATACAGGAGCTCCGTGCTATTTTAGAGCCGTTAACTGCCTTGAAAATCCCTTGCTTGTTCCTGTGCAATTTATTATCCTGTTTTCTGTAATGAGTTAATCCATTTTGAATGAAGCTGAGCTCCTCTCTGGATGACTGCGTGGCAAAAGCTGCTCCCGGTCCCCCCGCCAGCCCCTGGCACGGCCCCGCGGCCGGTTCCCCGGCGTTACCACCTCCTCGTGCTCAGCTCTGCCCCAGAGGACATCATAGGTCTCACCTCACTGAAGGACAAAGACAGAAAAACATGTCTTTTGGCCTTCAAAGCTTTCCCCACTTGGGCACCATCTGCCTGTACAATTGACTTCAAAGTCCTCGCTGAAGTTAGGGAGCATTTCCCACTGCTCAGCCCCAGAACACGCTCCCACCGCCCGAGCCCAGGAGGAGCTTCTGCTCCCGAGGTCCTGCCTGATTCCAGGGGAAGGAAATCTTTGCTATTGACACTCTGGGGGCAGAGGGGACTTATCGAAAGGTCACTCTCTAGAGCAAATACATGCTTCTGGGCAGGTGATGTGCGTGCTGCATCCTCAATGCTCTTGTTATTGGGAAATGGTGAGAAACAGGTAAATGACAGACCCTGGCGTCCTACCTGGGAGGCATGGAGGGTGCTTGGAATATGTAAGCGCTCCTGCTAATGACAAGCCATCACTCGAAATGCTGCAAACAGCTGCAGGTGCTTTATTATTCAAGACAAATCATCGCCTTCATTTGTTTCCATCAGAAACCGACTCAGAGAGCACATCTCTGAGGATGGGAAATGAAATAAGTGACTCTTTTGACAAGAATCACATATTACTGTAGCTTTAGCATTACCAAGATCTGGTTTATCGGGGTAACAAAATTATGCGGTTTTAATATTGGACTGAGAGATATTTAGTTTTGAGGGAGTGTTTTTGAGGAACATGAGAAAAAAGAGTGATTACAGGGGGAAAAAATTGGAAAAATTTCCAGCATTGCTTTCTGCATGAAAAAGCTTTTGAAACGAGAAAAATGAGTAACGGATGCATATTTTGCTATGGGATGCTTACACTAGCACTTGATCTGACACATCTGCTGGGGTTTATAAAGCACAATTCCAGGTCAACAAAACTGAGGAGGAGTGTGCTCAGCCCAGCCCTCAGCCCTGCGCTCGAGTGTTTGCTCAGCCCCGGCCCACGGGCTGGTTCCCGGCTCCGCCAGGTACCGAGAGCTTTGAATCCCCCAGGGAATAGCAATTAATGACACTCAGCCACTTCAGATGCTGGGATAAATTGCAGCATCTCCCAAAGGTGGCTATTAGAGCTAATCAGAAAATGCTGTACTTCCTGCAGAAAATGTCAACTTCTTGTTTTTGTAAACCAAAAGCAATCAGGCTGAGTTCTTTCTCCAAGGAAAGCTCCTTTAAAATAAAACCACACGCTTTTCAGAGACATTCTCTCTGGTCAATCCCCCGGAATTCTGTCCCAAGGCTTTGGGCTGGGCTTAATGATTATTGCTAATACTGCCAAATACTGGGAGCTGGTTGCAACAAATTTTAATAGAGGCTCATTTTAAGAACTGCATCCCCTCAAACCGACTCTGCGGTTAAGAATGTTAGGGCTTGTGAGATTTTGGGGAGAAGTACTGCAAAGCAGAGTATCGGTGTTTAAAAAGGATGACACTGTAAAAACCTCTTGAGGCTTAAAATTTATGACCATCCATACCGCAAGAGAGTGGAGTCAAAGGCAATATTTCAGTGCAAACATCTCAAATGTGATTATTTCACTGAACTTGAACCAGATTTAGATGTTTTTCAGATCTGGCAGGAGTTCAGTTCTTATTTTGTTAAAATCGTGAAGTTAAACGAGTTTAGAACATTTCCTGCCTGTGGATCTGGCACAGGGCAGTGAGGCACATAAGCAGGTGCTGCTGTTGAAGCATTTGTTGGAAGTGCTACAGCTTTCATTTTACATTGAAGGAGTTGAAATAAATATTATTATTGTGCTAAGAAATCTCTGCGGCTCTTTCTGAAATCCAGCCACTTGCCAAACTCTGTTCCTCTGGCTTATTTTTACTGCTTTGGACTGGACATCCAGAGGGTGTAACTGTATTCTTATTTAGTGTCACTAATACTTTCATTTACTTCTGGGAAAATAGTTAATTGCTAACAGGTTTTGCCTCACTGGTATTTCTAGAGCAAGTTAGGGTGGTCCTGCCGAAGGTGTCGTTGGTGTAACTTAGCACCCCGGGAACGCTGTTTCGCGGCAGCAGCCGATGCCACGGCCCATGCTGTGGCAGAAATGCAATTACACTCCTGAAAAATTAATCCAAATAAGCCACGTGCTCGTGCTGCCTTCTGGGAGCTGTAGTTGTAAGGGAGGGCCTGACCGTTTTATCAGGCTATTTTCTGGAGAGCAAATGAGCATCTAAGCTTTCCTTTCAGCCAGTAAACAAATCCAGAAGGCTCAGCCTTCACCTCTGCCTTGAACTACAGGAGGAGGAGTACTGATGTGAATGGCGATAAAGTTTTGCCCATATTCTGTTGAACTGTTTGCTATCGGAGGTTGTTTGAACAACTCACCGCACAATATGAGCTCCAAAGGTTGATTATTTATTTAATTTTTCAAAAGAAATATCTCCAGCAATGACGCCGCCTTCACGCACAGCTCTGCTAGGCAGAGAGGCACTAGGTTCAGTCCAAGTTTTTTAATGAATATGCTAAAAACCCAGGGAAGCCAGCAGCCCTGAGAAGCAGTTGCCAGCGGAGAAGGACACTGTGAGAAAGGAGAGCATCGAGGTGCGGGGCTCTGGCTCCCCGCGGCCCCTTGGACACCCCCGCTGCTGGGGAATTGCTGTGCTGCTGTGCTGGGCAGTTTTCAGCGGGTTTGGGCAGGGCTGGGCAGACCAGCCTGCGTCCCGGCGCCGGCACACGGGTGCTGTTTGGTGTAACACGGAATTATTTGGGGTTCATGGCTCTTCCCGTCGCCCGCCGCTCCCAGGTGCCGGAGCGGATGCTCTGCTCTGTGTGCTCTTTAGTGGTGGGGAAACAGGGAATTCCGGGGGGGAAAAACCAAGGGAAGGGTATGGGGTTTTTTTAAAGCTCAGATTCCCGTGTCCAAAACCTACATATTTCCTGCAGTGCCATAAAATGATCCCAATCAAATGAACTCAAATCCAGCTCAGCTTCTCTCCCTCTAGTTTGTACCAAGAGCTGGCTAAACCATGCAGGGAAAATGAGTTCACTCCCAATTTCGTCTTGGTTCTCTGTCCCTCTGGTGTGTGAGTTGACCCTGGTTTCAGCAAAGGGATTATTTGTTCCTTGGTATTCACTGCATAGATCTGGTAAATAAAGCTTGTAAATTGTTTGCTTTGACTATTTGCTGCTTGTGAGATGTGGATGTATTATTATGTTTAATCAGAGCATGCTTGGAAGCAGAAGTACTTTTCATGAATAATGGCTTTATCCAAATATAATGAATATGATTCTTTGAATTCAGTGGATTTTGGATTAGGTCCGAAATGAGTGGCACATAGAAGCATCACGGAGGATTTATTTCAGTGTGTGCATTTCTCATTTTTTCCTCATCTCGAGATATTGTGATTTCTTGTACCTTCTTAGATACAGGGGCCAGACGCACCTGTGACTTTGCTGCTGGCTTTCAAAATAACTGAGTGGTGGAGTGACTTTCAAAAATTTAGAATACAGAGCTTAATGTGATCCAACTGGAAAGGCTGCCACGTAATAGCGGTGCCTGTTCTGGGGTAATTTTGTCTGAGCCATTAGATGGGTAAATGCATAATATTGAGAAATACTCAGAGGGGGGTTTCTTAGCATGCAGAAATGGGTCTCTTACACAAGATGAAAGGAGGGTCATTGGGAAACACCAGTCGGGCTCCGGCAGTGATGTGCACCCCATTGTCAGCGGCTTGTAATTCTGGCAAACTTTTACCAGCTTGAGAGGAAGTGCATTCGTTGTGGGTCTCGGACCAAAGCCTCCTGTGACAGTGAGCCAGGAAGCCTAGTGAGAAACAGGCTTTTCTTACGGGCAGAATTGAGTGTGAGGATGTGCCTGTCTCACGGAGAACCGGCGTGTGTTACCCGGATAAGTGCTATAGATGTTTGCAGGCTTGGGAGAGGGCAGGGCTTTGGGCCGTGCTGTGAGCGCGGTGGTGCAACACCAGCTCAGCCTGGGTACAGCCTGGCTGAGAGAGCTTCGCTTCAGGGCTCAACGTGGTTTGTCTTTGCTTTTCTGTTTAAAGAAAGACTTGTGTTTGTGGGCTTCTTTCAGAGCAAAGGTGTCGGGATGTAAATCCTGCCTTTGGCAGCTCACACCAAACGTGTCCACGTGTGGACGGAGGGTCACCGCTGCCTGACTGCCATGGGCAGCTCATGGTGGTGTTGCACCATGATGAGCAGAGATGGGAGATGAGCAGGGCTAAGAGCGGTGGGAAGAGCAGCTGAGGGTGAAGAGGAAACAAGACCAGGAGGTGGGATACAGGGAACTGGGCAGGTCCAAGAGGGTCTTCAAACTTATTGCTAGGTTCATAATCCCAGTTGGACCGGCTGTTTGCTGCACTGGTGCGATCTTCCCCTCTTGAATGGAAGTGGGGCCACATGGAAACTTCAGTGCGTGTAGTTCTGCTAAAGAAATGGGCTCAGGAAGCAAGGAGAAACTTTCCTGGCCGGTGGTGTTCTTGATGATATCTAGGATCTGGAGTGGTTTGGATGCTGGCAAAAATGTTCATAGCAGAGGGTAGAGACTTTGTAGACAAGATGGGGGGTGGGTAGCTCCTCTAGGGAGATGTCCTTCCCACTGGAATTTGGATCATGGTCTTCACTGGTTGGGTTTTTTAATTTTTTTTTTTTTTGTAGTGTTACCCACACGTGCAGCATCTCTTAGTCGTTTCTTAACTGAAAAAAAGTCAGTTTAGATTTACAGGAATGAAACTTGCTTCAAGTACTCCTGCCTGGCATGCAGGATAAAGAGACAACGTTCTCTAGAACGTGCTCTGCTTCATTCCTGTTGGTCACTAAGACACCAGCTTGGAAGTGGCTGCCCCTTCCTCGGCAGGGTTCCCTGCGTTAGGGAGTGAGAGGGATCTTGGTGCTCCTGAGGGCACTTTCCTGGGCCCTTTGAAGCTGGTGTTTCGGACGTACGGAGCGGTGTTGCCGCGGAGGGGATAGGTCTGTCAGCTCCCACCACGTGGGCTGGGAGAGGAACTTGCTCCATATTGTGGTACACTAGTTCTCCTAAGCTCCGGGCTGCCTACAGTCTGTTCCTTCAATCTCTCGCACACCTGGGTCTTAACAATTTCTATAAACAAGTGGAATTATTCCCAGCGTGTACATTATGTGATACTACCGTTTTGCTTTTTTTATCAGAGAGTAGGCTGATATTCTGAATTCACCAAAATAAAGCAGTTTTTTAACATGAAGGATGTAGAGCTCTCAAAAGATTCCATGTGTGATAGAAAGGAGCCTTCCAAAGCCAACGTATCCTCTTTATTTTGTAGGAAATTGCCACAACTGGAGTAAACCTGATCTCACTAAAACGAATGGAAGTTTTACCGTTGGCTTTGTCAGCAACACCTTCCTTTATTTTACCGCTAGGGTACAGGACAGAGAACACTTTGGGGTATAATACTCTGACTTACGGGTGGGGTTTTTTTCCCTTTTGCTAGGGAGATTTTGCATTTACTTATGCCATGGATTAAAAATGTCATGGCAAAGCACCATTTCAATCAACAGTTTTAATGATGTGTGATTATTCATAGCTTTCTGAAAATGTCATAAGTAGTTCCACTTCACATGATAACATGCGCTTTCTAAACAAATCCTGCCGCGCTGCCTGGAGTCGTGGCTTCTTACGGCAGAGGCGCAGGCTCCTGAGGAAGGAAGGAAAATGGTATTTGAGATACAGAGAAAAGTACGAGTCGAAAGAGATTAATCGTTAAATAAATGCGGATGTCTAGTCTTCCAGGCTGCTGTCCCAGGATTTTATCTGTAATGCTTTCACTGCTCTGATCTGAAAAATGCCTATTTTGCTTTTCAGTATGAAATACCGCTTAGATCTTAAGTGTAACAGATCTCCTTCCTTAACTGTTACAGCAGACTGAACGCTGGCAAAAAATGCTGTATTAATGCACCCCAAAGAAACGTGGGGTCTAAAGGGAAGATGTAGTTCTCCCTGGCGTTGGTGTGACCATCTCGAGCTTCGTGCCGGCGTTACCGGGCGATGCTGCTCACACCGTGCCAACATCTTCCAAAGCAGTCGGCTCTGAAGCAAAGGTTGCCCCTGCCATCCGCAGGGAGCAGTCACACTGCTGCGGGGGGACCAGCCGGGGGGGAGAGATGCTGCTGGAAGCCATCCCTGTGGCAGCGAACCCTTCAACCCCTTTTGTTGGAGGGAGGGCCCGTCGGAGTTGGGGGGCAGGAGGTGGGAGGAGCGGGGGGACGGGGGGCTGAGCGGGCACTGCTGAAGAGCTCCGTAATTCCGGCTCCTGGGAGCCGGGGGTGATGAATTAAATGTCACCAGCTGCATCCGAGAGGAGGTTGCCAGTGCCAGGAGGAGCCACTGGTTGGTCTCCTCGCTCCCCGGGAGGCTCGGCATCACGCTGCGCCCCGCGGCGGACCCGGCCGAGACCACCCCTTGCTAAATGTTAAGGAGAGAAAAATTAATCTCTTAATATTTAAAGTTAATGCAAGTTAAATATTTTGCTTGCAGACCTCAGGGAGCAGCAGCATTTCTAAACAGCCTGGTCCGGACCAGGAATTTTTTCAGGTGTCTGTACCTACAGGGTCATCTCCATGTGCTTCCTTCCAAAATAACTTCTTCCGTGTGGGGCTGAAACTTGCTCTGTTTAATGATGACAAGGCTGATATTTGTGTTACATCAAAAAAAGTAGGAGAAACAAAGAACCAGCCTCAACAGCCTGCAGGACAGTTGTGTTGTATCACAGCTACATTGTTTACATGAAAATCTCAGTTCTTGCTGCAGGGATGGCGACACAGAACCACTGTGTGGAAAATACCCCTCCTCTGGCTCATCACAGTAGTTTGCATTATGAGAAGGTGGTTTTATTTGAAGAAAAAGGCGGTAAGGCAGAGGTAAAAACACACCCCCAGCTGTCAGACAACCTCCAGCTAGGTTTCTGAGGGAACAGCCCAGGTGAGAGTGTGGCATTTGGAGAGCAGGGCTCTGCAAACACCAACTCGTTACTCGGTGCCGGTCAGAGCGGGGACAGTTGCTGGAGAGCTATAGGGAGAGAAATGTCACTGCTACCCAGTGTGCTTGGAAATCTATGGACACCTGCAGCTGATGCCCCTGGCTCCCCAGAGCTCAGCCTGGGTGTTTCAGCCTAATTAAATGCAAGGGTGCCTCTTCTTTTCAGTGCAAGTTCTGCTGAGGATTCTTGTGACAACCGTTGTGGCTCCTGGGTTAGATGTCTCGGTGGTGGGCAAAGAGACATGTGAGCCCTGGTTACACCAGCCTTTAGAAAGGTTGCACTTTATTGCTTTTCACATTTCATCCAGTCCTTGCTGTGGAAGCGCTGTGCTATAGAAAAATCGTTATGCAGATCGAGAAACATGAGCGTGTTGCCACCATAGGAGGAAAAATATAAATAATTAAACCTTGTGAAACCTCTTTCACAGCCCTAATCTCATTAATATAAAGCCATTTTAGAGATGGAGAAGAGCCGATAACAGCATTGGACTCGTGAGATATTTCTGTTTTCCATCCATCAGGCAGGTAATTGCGGGAGTTATGACTTTGTTAGGCAGAAATGTACGGCTCTAAAGAACCGATAACTGAGCGTCTCTGCTCAGCAGACAATGGAGCAGCATCCAGTAATTGAATACATCAATAAGCTTTCACATCTCGTATAACTTCAGTGCCCCGGACAGGAGAGCATTAGACATAATCATATTTTGATCAGGAGAAAATAGAAGTTGGATGAAATAATATCAATTTTATTTACAGGGCAGAGAAGAAGCCATCCAGTCTGTGACAGAAAAAAAGATTTTTTTATCTGGCTTTGATCTGGCTCTGGGCTTTGATTTGGTGGCAAATGGGTCTATAACTCATTTACACCAGCTGCCAGGCTTTTTCGAAGCACAGAACATTAAGCAGAATCCTGCTTCGAGGAATAAATACACAATCAACATAATAAATGGTGACAAAACAGCCCCAGCTCGTTCTTTACAGTTTTAAGTCTCTACAGCCTTCATGAAACGTTGCAGATACTCGGCTCAAAAGCTGCATATTGATTTGTGACCCCCTTGGGGCAAAGAGCATCTTTTGTGTGAGGTGTGAGAACAGGAGTTTAAGGAGGTTTGGGGGCGGTTCTGTTGGGATTTTTATTTGGACGGCGCTTTGGGGAGCTGCCCTCGGTGGGCTGTGGAAGGCTTTGCCCCCACCGGGGTCCGTGCTGCGCGGGGGCTGGGGGGCTTTGGGCTGGGACTGCGGGAAACCGGGGGCTGAGCCCAGAGCACCCCTTGGGCAGCCCCACCGCTGGGTTCCCACAGACCCTCTGCCCCGGGGGGTGCCTGTTCCCTTCCCTCAGCCGTGGGGACGCGCTGAGCCCGGGCTGCGTTGTGCCCTTGGTGTGGGTAACCCGGCCGTCGTGGAGCTGTCTCTGCAGGGTCAAGGGCTGGTGTCTCTGCTGAGGGCACCGTGGGCTCCGGGGGTGGTCTCCAGGCTGGGAGACAGGAACTGGGCAAGGGCTCCCAGTGGATCTACGTTTCCTACACAAGGGTTCATAAATTGAAGACTTTTTTTTTTTTTTCATCTGTGCATTTCATTCTGCTCTGGAACTAAGCGGTGGGGTTTTGCAGGAGGGGGTGGCTGGAGGAGGGATGGATTCAGGCAAAAGCCAAGAAATAAGGCACACTTTCAATCTGAGGTGGAATATCCCTGATAAGGAGCTTTCTGGTGAAACAATAGGCTTCTGTGGCTTCTGGTCAAGGCAGAGCCAAAAAGGTTTGACCCTAACGCAGGCTGTGCCCTTACGCCAGGGCACTTCGTTGGGCTCATGGGTGGGAATTCAGGGTGAGGTTTGATGGCCCATGTTGCACAGGTCTGACCAGAGGATCCTCTTAAAACATGATTGTCTACATTAAAGCACATTTAATGATGTAAACATAATACCATGGTTATCTGTTCCTCTGCTTTAGAGCTACAATAATTGGACTACAGCCATTTTCTCTCTTTTTGCTCTCATCTTGGTCTGCTTCTAGTCTGAGATGTGGATCGTTATCTCATGATACAGACTATTTGCCTTGGCAGGTTCTAGGGAGGAAATAGTTCAATTACTTGAGCAGTTTTGGATAGGTAGTACAAGTTTCTATGAAATCTTTTTCCCCGGTTCCTGAGTTTTTTCAATAAGTAGCTCTGTTTGAAGTAGTTGGCAAGAGACAAATCGGGATTTAAACTTGGGAACAATAATGGAGATGCTTCTGCATCAAATCAAAGTGTTGTTCAAGGGCTGAATTTTTTTACCATGGTTAGGCCTTGTATGTCTACGAATGAGCAGCCTTGTGGGTGACAAGCTTTGCAAGGGGAGTTTGCTGTCCCCAGCTTGCCAGCTTCAGGGAAAAGGCTTATCTGGTGTATAAATGGCCAGAAAATAGAAAACAAAGCTCCTCTGACGTGCTGGATAGGAGGAGAATTACTTTTTGATTGAGGTTTCTTGTCTTTTTTTTTACTAGACCGTGGTCTTCTGTTATTTAAGGGGTGGCAAATGAAGTTTTCAATGTCCTGTGTAAAAGAAAATGACTCCAACCTGTTTTCCTGAATCCCCAAAGACAATTACCAAAACTAAGCAAGCGCCCAGTTTCGGTGAGCACCAGTAGTCTGGGAAAGCATCTCAGGTACCACCACAAGATCTGCAAAACCCCTCATTCCAACAGACAAAATGCGTCAGGTCCGTTGCAGTCCCTGTGTCTGAGCTGAGGTTCCTGCTCTGGTGGGTGCTGTGGTGCAAGAATCACTGGTCACTGCACTCACCTGGCTCAGCCCTGGTGATGTGTTTGCTGCCAGGAACTCCCCGGGTCCCACCAACAGAGGGGGGGTTGCAAAACAGTGACTCAGGATTTTGCAGGGACAGCGTGAGTGGGGGATAAAAAGTTGACTTTTGAGAGTCTTATTAGCAGGAGTGCACGTTATGGGTACGCGCTCGGAAGCGATGTGCTGTCACGCCAGGGCTCCCAGGTTCATTCATTATCCATCTACAACTTTGCTTTTATCAATAAAAGTTTTCTCAATCCCGAATGCTCGCTTCTGAGATTTAAAATCCGACTGTGGTAAAATGGTCGTTCCAGGTTTTCTACCTGTCAGGATGTCCTCTTATCTCATTAGTTTGTGCAACAGATTAATTGGCTTCAGCACATCCTGGGGATAGAAAGAAATGTCAGCTGTGTTGGGGCGTGCCAGGCGAGGGACAGCTCGCAGTGATTGATGAAAAGACTCGTGTTCCCACGGTCCCCCTGCAGCGATGTGCTGGTGTGGCCTTGCTGAATCCTTTCCCACAAAAGGGAAAAACTTTATCTTGGCCATAAGATAAGCCCAACGTCTTACTTGAAGCAAAATGTTTGGCCTGATTTTACGGGTTATTAAAAATAATCTGCTACAACACGCGTTTGAGTTTGGGAAAAGATCAGGGTGTTTTAGGTGCTGTAGACCAGGAGAGACGGAGCACTCTGTGCTCGGTGATGGAAAGTGGGTGCCAAGAGCAGAAGGAGCTGGGTCATCCCTGGCCGTTCCATCGGGGTGGGATTTCTCCCCATTACCACATGAGCTTCTCGCAGCCGGGGAGGTGCTCCACCAACGGGAATTCACGTTGGATGTTGGGTTTACGTGTGGACCTGCATTGGAGGGACCAGGTCCCGAAGGATGCTGCCTCCCCCACCCAGCAGGGAGAGCTTCTGGTTTGGGCACAGCAGCCAGTGGGGGTGCTGGAGCTGGGGACGGGGAGAGGGGTCTGTCTGAGGTCCTGGATGTGCTCCATGTGTCCCCAGCCACGTCAGCTGTGGTGTTGAGTGATGGAGCCAGAGCTCTGTGTGCCCCCCCCAGAAGAGCTGCAGCAACTTACTGTTCATCTGCGGAGAGTACCTTGTAACAGCCAAGATTAAATAACATAACTTAAATAAGGCTAATGAGCCCTATGAATCAAATTCCCTTTAAATAAACTTCAGAGTTGGGTTTTTTTCTCCATGTACATGTTGTTTGTTTTTTTTTTAAATAATGGGAAAATCAGGATGTGTGCTTTAAAAGCTGGATTCTAGCTCAGATAATTACAAAATTTCTGACCGTTTCTACAACTTAATGAACACACTTTCCAAACTGACAGTTCATATGCTGAGTTTAAAATGGCTTGAAATTAAAATTTAAAATAGGACATTAGGCCAGGAAATAAATCTTAACAATGGTAATAGTAATACTGTATGGAAACTGCTTAAGAAATCACAGAGCTGTGGACATAATTAATAGTTTTAATAGCTCCATTAATACAGGTTTCATGCTAAACATGGCACCGATGTTTATTTTCTCACATCTCTGGCAACGTGTTTGATGCCTTCATCACCAAGCCTTCATTCCTGTTTTACGTGGTCCAATACATAAATCAGCACAACTCTTAAAATTCATTTTGGTTGGAATGATCATAATAGGGGCAGGTCAACGATCAGCTTTGCTTAGAGATTTATTCTGTTGGATTAGTTTCATGTTATTGATTTGTCTGTAGTTGGTACAAATTTTTCCCAGTGAAGTGAATAAGCTTGAACAAACTGGGTGGTTTTTTTAGTTTGATGGGGATTTAATCTCATTTCTGTCTGCGCCAGATGATACAAGTGCACTTAAAATACTGGTTCAATTTAATCTGTATTTTGTTTACAAGCGCTTCAGATGGGAGGATAGTCTGTAATTAATGGAATATTTTACTAACTTTCTACTTAGTCATTAGTTAAAGGGTTCATTTTAGTAAACCAAAGAATGTAAAGATCCTTGTAAATAAAAATCCGGTTGTAATATTCTTCTAGTATTACCTTTATTAGTCATTCCCACAACTGCTTTGAGGCCTTTTTCTTTCAACACCTAGCAAAGTCATGCTCTTCTTTGTCCTTGTTGACTGCAGAAAAACATAAATCACAAAAATCCAGGCTTCTTTTAGCACAAAGTTGGCCAAAAACCTAAAGAACAGACCTCAGAGTCTTTTAAATCTCTTACAATTTGAAATTTTGAAAGATACGTATACACATTTATTTATTTGTTTATACAAGTACCAGGCAATCGGGGGCACCCGATGGCAGAGCTAACGGGCAGGTGCTCTCCTCTCTCTCAGCAGAAGTCACTGGTCAGTTTGGGAAAATCAGGGCAAAATTTTCCCAAGGAATTGTTTACTGAGATTTTAGGAGCTACTGAAATTTTGAGGGTTCTTTAGAGTAGGAAAAAATAAATATGCAATTCTGTGCTTACTTTCTAAGTATTTGCTGGGGAAGGAAAAAAAAAAACCCAAACTGAGACAGGGGTTGGATTTGTAATCTTCCTTATCGTTCCGTAACTGGTCAAGTAAACTCCAGCCCCGTAAATGCAGGAATTTCCAGAGGGGCAGCTTCACTAGACACAGCTCTTAAATGAGATTCATCTGTCTATAAGTCAAGTCAGTCCCCAAGTGCTACTAAAAGGTACTACCAAACTTCTGTATATGTTTTCATGTTTCACTTTAGAGGGAAAAAGTTCTTTTTGGCTCTCATGTGTGGATTTGCCTTGGGAGAGGCGAATCACCGTAACGTGCTCGAGTTTAGCTGCTCTTTACACACACAGTGGGGCATGCACACAGTTAAAAATTAAACTAAGTACCTGTCTATTATTTTTAATTACATTTTTCTAGACCTGGAACAGAAAAATAAAACATCCAGCCATTTTGACCCCGATGTTAATTGTTTTCAATAAAAAAACAGTACCACCTGTCAACTGCAGCAGAAAACATATGCTGGGTACAATGGCACGCAACCCAGTGCTACGCAGCTCGTCTTCAAAAGCCAGCCCCGGATGATTAATCTTTCTCTAATGAACATATAGCAAACTGCCACAGAGTGCAGCTTCAGTTTTCAGAAGAACATATTTGCTATATGGTGTGAAAAATGCGTTATCCATACATAAGCAGTCCACAAATAATTTCTGTGCATGAGTCAGGAAATGAAAAGTTGCCTTGTTTTTGTGGTGAAAAGCCCGTTTACCGGCGCTTACGTCTCTCTCTCTTTACATAAATGGGAATAATTGTCAAGATGTCTGTGAAGCCAGGATTTCATTCTTCTCCACAATCCCTCTAAAGAGGTTCTCTTCATGTACCCCTTCACCCAGAGGCTTGCAGTAAAATGTCTTTATTAGGTGCTGGTGAGTAGATAACATCTAGGAGCATGTGTTTAAGGTAGGTCACCTGCCTCTGGAAGGAGAACGTGGGGCTCGGTTCCCACTTGCACAGCGAGAGCATTTTGGCCAGAGGTGAATAATTTCAGGTGCCTCTTTCTCCTTTGTCAGCAAGGGTGAAACCTCCCAGAGAAGTTGGACTTTCCCGAAGCGTATTAAATGCAAGATCATCCCTTTAAGAAACGAAACAGCGTAAAAACATTCTTCTTGGGTTTTGTTGTCCCAGTTTGTGAAGCCGAGCAGAGAGAGGGCAAACAGGGAAAAGCAGTAATGGAGGAAGTGGGAAGGCAGACAAAGTATATTTAAAAAAAAAAAAAAAAAAGAATACAAAGAGAAGCTACATTGTCAGGTCTTACAGACTGTGCTAACTCACTGCTGGTATAGCAGCAAGTGCATCGGGATTTACGTATTGATTTGGGGGACCTTTTGAGTCCAAATTGGTCAGAAAATAGCATGAAATCTGATGTTTCTTTTGCTCCTGTTCCATCACCAGTGTCTGTCTTTTGTGGTGATGCTCTGAGAGAGTGTGTGTGCATTTGCAGAAGCATCCAGCCCCCGTACATGTAGTTGTGGCTGGGGAAAGGGACTTTCCTGCTCCGGACGCTGCGGGATGGCGTGTGCCCGGGGGTGGCCGATGGGGGTGGGCTGCGAGGGGAGCCCCTGCCTCTCGGGGAGTGGTGGCATTTGTGATTGAAACCCTAATGGCCCTTTGCAGCCACATCAGAAGAGAACACGTGATCGTAATCAACCCAGCTGCCTTCCTGGAGATTATTTTTGAGCAACACTGAGTGACTTTTCAATGGGTAGTGAGCGACCGTGCCGCTGCCTGTCAGACCGTGGGAGTCGTCGCTTTGATTGGGGAATGAAACCAAGAATTTTCCTGGCGAACGTACTTGAATTCTGAACACTGATGCAAAACACGTTCCCAAATTCGCTGTTGTTTGAGTAGTTAAGAAGCTTTTGAACGGCATTTGTTGCTGGGCATCGGCAGCACAGGCAGGAGTTGTGCTGCGTTGGGAACTCGTCTTATTTTGATACTGATCAAGGTACATCTTGTGTAGCAAATACTAAAACATAAGGTGTTATTCAAGCTTCAAAGCAAACATCGGCCAAGTTCATGCTTTATTCAGTGTCATAAGTTACATTTTTCAAAGTCCTAATTATGTTTCTTATGGGTTTTTTTTTACCTCTGAAGCCGTGGAGGAAGCTGACTCCAGGTACGCACAGCTGCCACCACGGCCCGTTTCTCACGCGCTGATCTGCATCCCGGTCATGGCACACACAGCCTGGGAGGGCTTCACACCGTGGTATGTTACAGCTCAGTTAAAATGCCCACTGAGAAATTCATAAAGCAGATTGTCCACATTTTCTAACAGGTTCATGGAAACTCCTGTCTGTAACGCAGTAGAAACCCCGAATGTTTTCCTTTACTTGACACGTTCCCTGCAGGGAAGTTCTCTAGATGTTAATGTGCCTGAGCCAAGGGGAGATGGATGCACTTTCTGTAGACAGATAAGTCTTCTTTTTGTCCTTTTTTCTTTTGTTGGGTTTTTTTTTTGATGGTCCTGCTAGATTTCCCAAGAGAAAATTACTGAACTTGCAATGCCCCTTGCTCCCTCTCGTCCTAGCCCATCTGACTTTAGAAGCCTGAACACACACAATTTATATATCTTTAATGAGTTTGTAAAAAGAAGCACG
This sequence comes from Gallinago undulata, assembly GCA_026546715.1. Lineage (NCBI taxonomy): Eukaryota > Metazoa > Chordata > Aves > Charadriiformes > Scolopacidae > Gallinago > Gallinago undulata. The sequence continues at coordinate 1,095,895 of JAOTQQ010000071.1, read as the reverse complement.
TACCGGCTCGTTTCGGTCAATCTACACCTTCCTTCCAAAACCAGGAAAAGCCCAGTCCCAGGCAGATGCCTTTGCTGTGCATCACTGTATGATCTGCTCCTCTCTGATGGCATTTGAGGCCACCTAACCCCCTCTTGTAGGATTTAACCCCAGAAAATGCCACACGATAACAGGACAAGTTTTATTTATGTTCTGCTTGTGGCGTAGACTCAAAGGATGCGTGTCTCCAACTGTCCTTGTTTGTCACCTTCAGAAACCTGTCTGTTCCTCATGTCTAAACCTCCTAGAAGGAACTGTAATCTCTTAATCCGGGATTAAGCATCTTCTGTATCTCCAGGATGACATCCCATCTTGACATTGCAGCTGTGAACTTTGCGAACTTCCCCCTGAGGGGCAACTTGGCACATTGTCTATTCACGAAATTGTCCAAAACTACATTTAAGTGTCTCCTTCCTGAGGCAGCCGACTGTGAAAAGCTTCTCTGAATTGTTCTTTGTGTGTTTAAATTCTCCTGCTCTGCAATATTCTTCATGTCCTACGTAGTGGTATTTTCTGGTGCCTGAATCGATATTTTTTCAGTGATCAAGTGCTTTTGCTATGAAAAGGCTTTCAGTAGTGTTTTGAAGCAGTCAATAACCGTGCCTGACCTTTGGAAACTCGTAGGCCTTTACTCCAGCCACTTTGAAAAAGGGAATCTATATAATCTACTTGTGTTTCTTGAGAAGTGGCTTTAAAAAGAGTATGTAAACAGCAGCACAGGCCTGGCCTTTTGGCAGAGCCTCTGGTATCAAAGGGCTCGTTCCGTTGGAGCGTAACGCAGTTCTCCCATGCAGAGGCCAGTCTTCATCAGCAAGGGTGACAAAAGAATGGCAAATCCCTGTCCTGCCACTCCTGGACCCGTGTTCCCAGTCCCAAACAACACTTTATTTTGAGAAGTAAATTTGCTAAGCTGTTTTGAAAGGATTTCTGACCATTCCTGGAATATTCTGCTTTGATTGCACCTGAAGACTTCTTTAACGTGTCTGGGGGGTTTAAGCATTTCCTTTTCCCCAGGCAGATGTTGGTGCCTCACGGCAGCTGTGGAGAGGGGAGCACGTCCCTGGACACCTCCTTCAGGGAGCGTGGTCCCAGGGGCAGCCCCAGCTGGATGCTCTCCCTCTCCCCAGGGGAGGATGGAGGAGGCGTTGGAAGGACAGGGCAGAGCTGAGGACCAGGGGAGGGAAGAAAGGAAAGAAGGAAAGGATGTGCTGCTTCTGGAGGTGGGGCAGACCCCAGGGGGACAGACTTGTTTGCCTCTGGAGATCAAACAATCTGTAGAAAACCAACTTCCTCCAAAAGGATAGCTTCTACCGTGCCACTGGCTCTTAATTTGTGTTTTGGCTCCAATTAGCCATACAGGCTTTACAGGACCATATTTTGGTTTTTTGCTGGGCAACCGGGCATCAGGAACAGAGGATTGCAACTGCCCAGTGCAAAAAATATTAGTAATGCTTCTGCTCACACTACCAAATTCCCACCAGCTCTTGGAGAGACTGTCTTCCTTCTGCACCAGCTTCTCTACCGCCCTCATCTACCTCGTTCCCACAAAAGGGCTCCCGGTTTGTGCCTCCTCCCGACTGCAGCCTTGGCTTTGCCATTCCTTTAGTGCTTCATCAGCTACAAAGTTCTTATTTATGAAATGGTTCACATGCAAACATGTGCCAAGAGAAGGGCTGGGAGAGAGCACTATCCACAGGCTCTGGGGAAAGGGAACCCCTCTTAGGGCAGCAGGAATTGCTGGCCAGCCTCCTGCACGGAGTTATAACCAGATCACTGCCTGACAAAGCTTGGAAGGCTTTTCTTCATATTCTTCACTTCACCCCCCCCATGCTTCTGTCCTGCTTTGAGATCTGGATAATTCTTTAACATGGACAACAACTATGTTTTCTGAGAAAAAAATATTTTATGATGGCTGCCTCCTCCAAAAATAGCACATTTCTGCAAGGGGTCCTGCATAAATCAGGGTGGTTTTTTCCTTGCCGGTGAAATGCTGATTTACTGATGCTGCAAGCATCATGCTTGAAAACAGGTTATTTCAGTAATATTTCACAGTGGCAGGTACACAAGTAAAAGGGAATCATCACGTTAGATATTAGCAGTAGGTATTTTATTGCTTATGCCTTCTGTAAAATCAGACTCGTGTTTTGCTCAGCACAGAAGAGGTATCTCCTCGCAGAGAGCCCCTTGATTAATGGTCTGCTAGTCTGCCCTTTACAGGTGGTGGCTTCGCTGCAGCTATATTGGCTGGATTTGCTTTCGGGGTATAATTAAAGAGAAAATAAAATATTACTGGAGACATTACTGAAGCAATGGCATTTTCTACACTCTCCTTTCAAAGCTGTGGTAATTAATTGATACCTCATTATTAGATTATTATGAAAGATGGACTGGAGTATGAATTGCAACTAAACCTACAGCATCATCAACCAACACACTAGTTCAATGGTTCATAAAGCAGCTGTTTAATTATCTTAACATGACAGATAATAAATATATATATATACTGCGGCTCCTTCCTATCAAAGGTGATCACACAAACAAGCTTTCTTGGAAGAGAGGAATTTTTGGGGCTACTCTTTTTAGAAAAGTTATCCTTTCTGCTTTCTTTTGTGCAAGTTTCTGGATGTAACACTATGAGCTTGAATGGGAGGTACGTTTTCAGGGTGTATTCAGAAGTTATTTGCATTCAAACTCGATACACTTATTTTTCTGCTGCTGTTTTGTAAGTTCACGTCAAAACTTTATATCTGATTTACCTGTATAAATCTCTGAAAAGCAGAATTGCAAGAGTCAGGAAAGGCATCTTTAAAGGGCTTCCTATGGTGACTGTTGCTAAGGAAACCTTCATATTGCACCAGGTTTTGAAATGCCGGTAGCATCTGAAATACACAGCTGATTCGCATCCATTCTGACCGAAATTAAGGGTGACAGGTAAGGGGGTATAAGTCATAGTGTGTCCCAGTTATGGAGAAATAACAGATAGGAGTAGGATGCAAAAAAATACCCAGGGATTCATGATTTGAGATTCTGGATGCTTTATGCTTCTGAGGTTTTTAGTTTCTGAGCAGGGGAAAGCTGCTGGAGTTTACCAGATGATATATTGACCTCGACAGGAGTGACTAGCTGGGGGTCATATCAACATCTGGGCACAAAGGGAGTTTAAGTGCGGATTAGTGCATGTTACTAATTAATGCTTTAGTAGAATTATGCAACAGAACTGAGGAAACTTCCCAAAGTGGGGCAATTTGCACAGATGCTCCCAGTGACGTGATGCCTTTTGGCCAAGGGCTGGCCGTTTGATGCTTGGATTCGTCTTTCTTTCCTTCTCCTCCCCCGTTTCTCTGTTTATCCGAGATGCACCCGTTGCAGGGGAACAGGAGTGACGTGGTGGCCGTGTGTGACCCTGGTTTCGCACGCAGCTGGAGAACGAAGGGCTCAGCTCCTTCCTCGTGGTGACTCCTCCTTTCCCTCCAGGCAATGATTTCTCCCGTGGGCTTCTCGTAGCCTTTCAAGACCCATCTGATGGGCAGGGGCCAGCATCCCTGGTCCAGGGCTGTGGTGTCACTGGTGCCCGCCTGAATCCAGAGCATCCTGGCTTGGTCCCTCCAAAGACAGAGAATTCCCGAAGCAGGGAATTGCAGTTGAAAGGCCGTTTGTGCCGCCCTCCCGCATCCCTGCTCCGTGGAGCCCGAGCACAGGCAGCTCCAAACAGCCCGGGAAGACGGAGGGCACCGGCAGCTGCCTGGAAAGAACAGGGCTGTTTAATTGTTTAAAGCTCTTGTGCTTGTCCAACAGAGCACCTGGACTCGCTGTTGCAGGAAATCTGTTTAAAACTAGCCTTAGTAGCTTAACAAGGAATAAAACATTTCCTTCGTATCCTCTCCACATATAAACTCTAAGAAGAAGTTTGCACCGAGCTGGGAAATCAAACTTCTGCTGGTTGGAGAGGCAGCAGTTGCATCTGATTGGAAAGTGGCTGTCAGAGAGAATCTCTTACAAAAAGAGTTTCAGGTGTACTGCTAAATAAGGCATAATCCATGAAACCGGGACGAGCACGGTTTCCAGGGTGTCTGTAGAGCAGGTTTATTGATCATTGGCAAGTTTTGCTATCGTGGAGATAGAAATAGCACCTCTTCAAGGAGGGATGGCAACTTGGGTGTTTCAGAAGATGCTTAATGCCCATTGCTCCCCCCGAACTCCTGGAGCGTCCCTTAGAGACCGCCCCGTGTCCATGTGCTGGGCTCCAGCCCAGGGACCTGAGCCGGGGGCTGCTGAGCACGTGTGGCTGCTCACAGGGACAAATGGCAAGAAAAGCTACCTTAGAACATGGCAGCTAATTCTGCACGGTTTTATCTTTCCTATTTAATTTATTTTTTAATGTCACTTCACATACAGAAGCACCAAAATAAAACTTGTGACGTCTGAGAAGTGTGACCCATTCTCAAATATTCTTACTCTAGACAAATGCTCAAACTTGTGTAGTGTGAATATAAACTTCAGGGACTTGCTAAATAAATGATTATAGCTGCTTTGTAGTACGCAGCAACAGATTTCTGGTTGTGTGTAGGGAAAGCGTGTTTATCTCTGGGAGGTACAACTACCCAGTTACAGGGGTGAGCACTGACTTTGTGTCATGCAAATCAGTCCAAAGTTGGGGTGTTTCCCACGCACGTCGTGACTTCTCACTTCAAAAAGCTCGGGGTTTTGCCTTTTTGCAGCAGCATAGAGATCGTATTTTCTTTCATGCCAGTGTAATCAAACTCATATTTTTACTACTTCTAGGAACAGTGCATTTTTCTGTTTGTTGCCAGCATTCCTCTGCGATGGTATTTCTCTCCTTGACAAAAGCTAAAAATAAGTTCCAAGACTGATCTGCTGACTGTGGAAAAAAATGTTGCCCAGGCAACCTGATCTTTTTCAGAACTTTGTGGCTTCAACGACTGATGGTTCCAGTAGGTAAAACTGTAAAATCTTCAGCATTTCCATCCTGCAGGAACTCCCCTCCTTGCCAACAAGTTTTCATTCAGAATTACGATGAAAATGAAGCTGGTTTTCCTTTGGGAGAAAAATGGTCTAGTTTTGTTTTGGGGGTGAAGAAAGTAGACTGTTGGTGGTTGTTTCTGAAACAAATTGGACATGGTCTTTAACTGGACGGAGTTTTGTTCTGTGCCAGGGGGAGCCCCAAAGCATTTGGGGCCCCAGGACCGGACGGTGCGAGCTCTGCCTCCGCCTCGGGGCAGCCCCAGGGGTTTGTACCGGGGAGGCTGATTTGGGTAGCAAACTGGCAGTGATTTCTCAGGCTGTCTCTTGTGGGACTCTCCCTCTGCTTTCCCCAAAGCCTCCTTGCAATAACACTTCCCAGAAAACTCCCGTTAGATCTCCTCCCACTCCCAAAATCTTGGCCAGAGAGCAAGCTTAAGAAACCCTGCAGATTAAATTGCGATTTCCAAAGCGCTGTGGATTTATGACATGAGAATCAGCCACAGGCTCTCAGATGTCACCATCAATGAGCAAATGCCCATTGACTCCATGAGAACTAGATGGGCCAAAATCCACCGGTTTCAGCTGGTGCACAGGGCTCCACTTTTAGTAAGGGAAACTACTGGCCGTCGAAGCATCAAGAATCCTGCCCCTTTCTTTCTGGAAGCAGATTAAAGAAACAAGATCAATACACCATGTAACATGTCCTGAGAACTTACTAGCTAGTTATCCACCTTATTAACAGCAAGAATGAAATAAAGCTCAATTTAATTCTGCATAGTTTATTCAAAGTGAATAAATGAGCAGGCAAAGATTGCTGTGTTTATACATATTTCATAGAGACTTTTGATAAAAAGCAGAGATAACCATTTAAGTTTAATTGCATCCAAATAAAGGACTATTTCCCACGGCTACTGAATAATACAACATTGTTTTTGTTCTACTGTGTTCAAAAACAAAGGCATTTCATAGGAGCCTGGGAGGTAAGATGCAAAAGCCTTTATGTGTATGTGCTGGGGAGCGGCGGAAGGAAGGTAATTACAGTATGGCATCTCAGACAGGACTCCCTAAACCTCAGAGAGAGTGGGAGATAAATGTGGTTTGAAATGAGAATATCAGATAAAGAGGCTTTAAGGAGTTAACTTCCCTGCCTGTGCAGTAACTGCATTAAGGTTTGTGCAACCAGAGGCAGTTATGATTTTTTGTATGGATAGCTTGTACTGTGGAGTATGAAATTCCCCACAGAATCCTCTGCACAGAGTCGGTACGAGACTCTACGCTGTTAGATCCTCCCGGGACCTGCAGTTGTTGCTAACAAGGCCGACTGAAAATTGGGTTATACACACACTTTCCATAATACCGGGAAAACAAACAGGATGTTAGAAATTTGTACCATTTCTATGAACCTCAGCATACCTCAGGACAGAGCAGGATGCTTTCCTTTGTTCCTCACTTACGCCGTTTGGTACTGCGGGATCTGAGCGCCGGGCTGTTTCAGGGGAGCTACAAGACAATAATTCTTTAAGCAGAAGGGAGAGAAAGAATGTGGGAGAAAACTCTTGCCAACGCGTTTGCTCGTGCAGACGGTCTTCTCTTCTGGCAAAACTCAGTTTTCATATTTCAAGGTGAAGCACCAGAGCCAAGTTTGTCAGCACGAGCAGCACGTGTGTCTGTTTTATGGTCGTGCCTGAGCGCCCCAACGTAGGAAACATAGAGGGTGGGATGGGTATGGGAGCGAGATTCTGGTCTGAAAACAATTAGGGACACAAGGAGGAGACTGAGGGCTCTGACTTGTGCTCCCTCTTCCCTTTGACATCTGCCCACCGGGTGTCACTGCTCTGGTGGCAGAGGGACCCGAATGTCCCCTGCCTGGTCCCTCCCATTGAACTACAATATCTCTGCCTTTGCCTCAGTCTGGCAGTGGCAGTGCCGAGCCTGAGAAGCAGATGCTGTGACAGTTTTCCTGCTCCTGTAAAGAGAGCTGTTGTCCCTGGACCCGATGCCCCACACAGGTACCGCTGCTGCCCCGGGAGGGCTGGAGCCAGCTCTGTTGGCTGTTGGGGATGGGTGATGCCGCGAGGACCTGGGTTCCCCTGACACAAAGCAGGTCTGACCCAGGAGCCACGTTAACCCCATTGTCTGGGTTTAGCCACAGTGACCAAGCCCCACTGAGAGCCTGGGACTGGCCCAGCCAGGTGCCAAGGGACCTCCACGGTGTCCACTTTGGAGCTGGGCTGTGCTCTGTCTCCAGAGCATGGAGACCGACCAATTTTTCTTACGACTAGGGGTTGTATACAATCCTGTTCATCAGTATCTCCCTATTGCGCCTATCTCTCTTCCTTTAGTTTCCTTTTTAAAAGCAATCTGTAGCATATAATTGTTAGCCCCCAATTTACAAATGTTTTTCTGATCATTCACTTGAGTAAACCAAAGCCCAACAAAGTCATCGTTATTAACCATCCATTTGGTTGTCCCGTTGGATGCCAACATGGTGCTGTAGGTTGGCCTGGGGATTGCAACTAAGAGCCGGGAAAAAAAAAACCCACCCCAAAAGGCTTTTATTCCTCGTGGAAAACATCTGGTGCCTTGGGCTGATCTACTGAGGTGGAGGCAGGCTCTGTTCATACAGTCTGGTGCCTCAACTGGAGATAAATTACGCTCTTACTGAAAGACTGTTAATTAAAAGGTGACGGAAAATTTTACTTGCAAAGTCCAAAGTGAGCCCTATGGCCCAATAAAGCATATTCACCACTGAAATGTAACAGATTGTCTGTACCATTTAAATCCGTGTTTAAAAAACCCACCAGCGGCACAACTGTTTAATCAAAAGTGTTTTTTAACGCCGTGTTTGTTTCTGGAAGTATTGATTAGCGCATCGGTTCGTACAAAAGGGAGGAGGGAAATGCAGAGATGGGCACTGCTGATGTTTCGGCCGGGTTTGCACAGCTCGAGGCTGGGGGAGGGCTGCCCTTGCTCACGGCCGGAGCAGCTTCACCCCCAAAACCAGTGCCTTTACCTAGAGGAGGGCCCCTGTGTCGGTGGGCCGGGTGGGGGTGCTCCCCTGGCTCCCCGCAGCGTGGCCGAAGACAATTAGGGCTAAGAGTGCTGGAACTCTGATTGTGGAGAGCACAGGCATCCGAGCCCTGCTGGCAGAGGAGTCCTTGCACACCCACTGGGAGCTGCTGAGGTTTCCTGCCCTGAAAACACAGGGGATTTTACAATAACGTGCAAAGAGGTGGAGGACCCTGCCTGGGAGAGCTGTCCCCAGCGTACCCAGGACAGTCCCCCTGGTCGGAAGGGCCGGGCAGGCGCTGGGTTTGTTGAGGCTCAGAAACGCAGATGCACCCGGTAAAACACCCGTGGCACCCGGGGGGGAGAGACAGAAAACCACAGTTCTTAACTAATGGCACCCTGTCTTTTAGTATTAAATAATACAAACTGTCTCCCTCGTCTTGCCTTGGCTCTGGCTCTTCAGGTCGGTTCCTACATCCAGGGCCCCCCTTGCACCCCCCGCGCCGCTCGGGCCATTTTGCCCCAAACAGCAGGGCTGGCCCTTGGGTGACCCGTGTAACCCCCCCAGGGGCCAGTGCCCTCCTGCCGGTATCATCCCATGAATGAACTGGTTTTCAGTCTTCTCCAGGTCCAAATCTTGAAATTCCAGTGGCTAAAACAATTTTGTTAAACAATTGAGGTGCCTTTCTTGGACAGAAGACAGAGCTTGGTGTGGTAAGCTCTCTAGCAATTCAGAGATTGCCATAACTCAGCCCTCAGCCCAATTAAAGAGGGGACTTTATTCTATTTTCAGTATTTTTAATTCACTTCTGGTGCACTCAGAGTTGCTGATTGTCAGAAGAGAATAATATTTTGGCATCAGCTTCAACCTCCAGCCATTTGAGTATATACCCCTATTTTTAGCAGATGCAAATGGGTCAAACTCAGAAGCCTTTGATACAAATGGCTTTAAAACATAGCTTAGAAGTATTAATTTTTCCACAGGGTAGCAATCAATTCCCATCTCGGAGAGACGGATTTTACTCATAGAAACCAGAAAGAATAATAAATAGAACTATTTTAGAGAAAGAGCTCTGACCAGCCCCGGGGGACTTTCAATGTCCACTCTGGTTGCTAATTCTTTGTAGCTACCTGAATGACCCTAGAATGTAGAAATTAACGTTAAAAAAATTACAGAACCAAAGAGGAATCACGTGCCCGTGAGACAGAGCCCGTGGTGGTGTTGCTTGTTACCAACAACCCTACTGTGCCTTAGTGACTCCCCTGTCAGAGGGGATGGACCAGCTGCCTCCCAAGGGCAGGGTGATAAAAGAAGGAGCAGTATTTTCCTTTCTTTGGACCCTTCTTTGGTTTGTGAGCAAGGTCGGCGTGTCCAGGCTCAGGGCTGAGGGCAGAAATTTGGTTTCTCATAGAAACCTTGATCCCTTTAAAGATTTCCAAGTTGCACAGAAGTGTAGCAATCACTCTTTTGAGGAATGCATCAGAAAACCCATAGATTTCTGTCTGCGTAGAGTTAAGGATGCTTCTATTTTCTGTAATTAGCACCTGCCAGTCTCCACAGTGTCTTAGGAGCTTCAGAATGGGAATGCAGGGACCCTAAACTGGTTTCTCAAAAAAAAGGCTCTCTTCTTTAATTTTCTGGACCTTCACCATTTCCCAGGCTGAGGTGGTTTTGATTTGATGTGCTCCTGCAGCCCAGCTAACACCGGCTCCAGCAGCTTTGAGGGGTGTCAGAGGTGCAGTTCAGAGTGGCTGGATCCGAAATCTGTGCCAGGAGTATTCTTCAGGTGCTGTGATCCACATCCTGACAAATCAGCCTTGGATTCACTCCATGTACTTGCCCAGCAAATGGCTTATCCAGAAAAAAAGCTCTCTCTCTTGAGGAGAGGTGTGTTTCAGCGTTGTGCCTGCTCTTCACATTAACTGCTCGTGTCTCTCCGCTTTGGACTGCGCTTGTTTTAATTTTTGGACTGCTTGTTTTCATTCCTCCCTCTCCTTTTCCACTGAAAATGAGAGCGTTTTGTGAGTTTCCTGCTCTGTGCCAGCCGTGAGCTTGGCCCGGGGCTCTGGGGGGCACGCGGGGGGCTGTCCAGCCCCTCTGAGCTGAAGGTGCCGAGATGCTCCAGCTGAAGCAGGAGGAATTTGGTGATGTACTGGATGGCACTGCAGGTTAGAGCTATGGACTCCCTTTGGGACTGCTCAGGGGGAACGTGCTGCTCTGCCCTCCCTGGGGCAGCCCAAAATGATGCCGAAGGCAGAAGCAGCAGCGAGCAGGAGCTGGGAGCACTGGGTGCTTCCCAGCAGGACGGGGTATTGCAGGGGACTTGGGCTTTTCACAGAAAGCTTTGGTAGGACAGACTGAAGATTTTGATCTTCAGATGTCAGTGTTTCTATGTCAGTGCTCCGTTCAGATTGTTCTGGATGACATTTTTGGATCTCATCTAAATACAGAGCACAGTGAAAAGCCCAGCTCCTCCGGCAATGACCAGCCTTCCTACTGGGAAGGTATAGCTTGTTTGCACAAAGATTTTGAAAATCTGTCGTTTGAGACAGGATCTGATGCCAACTATGGTGCTCTGCTGTGCTAGCAAATGTTCCTGCTTTGTCTCACAATTTGGTGGAACTCCAGTGCATACGTTTAGAAATATAAAGGCTCAAAATACTGTCCCCCCTGTCTCCGCTTCGTTGTCAGTGAGGTGTCCACTCAACAGTGAACCAGGAGTTGCAGATGCTGGGGGAGCTTCCAGCCTTGCAGAGTAACCAGAAGGAGTTTTCAGGCTGTGGGATGGAAGACCCCTGTGGATTTAGCCTGGTGGTTTATTGGACGTAACAGAACCACCTCAAATTTAAGTGTTTTTTTGATTTTTGTAAGTGTGAAGGGATGATGGCTCCAGGCCAGCAAGGTATAGGTGTTTAATTGACTTCAATGGGACCGCTCAATTGTTTGAAGTTAAATATGGGATTTACCAGGGGCAGAGATGAAAGGACGTGGTTTGAGGATGCTCTGCTCTCAGAGGAGCTCGGTGGGCTCCTTGTGATCCCTGCCTGAGTGTCTCGTGTCTCTCTGGAACCTCCTTCAGCAGCAGCAGATCTGCCTCCCCCCGCAGGGGTCTCTGCCAGATCCCGGGTCTCCGCGACTTCGTCCCTTTCTGCGTGTACAAATACAAAACCAGAGGAAACCAGTAAAGTAATTTTCCTGAGTGACCTAATGCAGCCTCCACAGGGGCACTCGTGCTCTTTCCTCCCTCACACCATATGAGTTCCTAATGAGACATTAATGAGACATTAATTGCTTATGCAAATTTAGAGTAGTAGACAATGAGAGTTGTTGTACCAATAGTTTAAGGGCCATATAACTACTGTGGATGTTCACATAATTCCCATTAACATTAATTGGAGTTTCATGCAGATCAGAGACTGGTATCTTCAAAAGTTATAAAATAAACCATTGAATACTAATAGGCCAACTTGTAGCCATGTATCTTTCTCATAAGCACTTTGGTTTTTATACTGGTTGCTAACGAGTCATCCAGTGTTAAAATGCTCCAGATGGCATTGGAAGCAGTTTAAAATACAAAAGAATTATTTTCGCTTAATATGTCAGGAATGTGAAGCTTTATCCTACGTGATTGTAAATAAAATACAGGGGCCATATATTTTAACGCCTTGGAAACTTCTGTGGAGTGTTGTAAACCTTGCTGGTAAAGGGGATAGAAGAAAAGGTACCAAAGTTCCATTTCTCAAAGTAACTCCTGGAGATGCTGAATGAATTCAGGGGCTCCAGTCAGGGTCTGTGATGGGGAACTGCGAGGACAGTGACTAAACCTGTTTGACCAACCAGCTATTTGACACACATGCTGGTAGCTCCAAGGCTATCTGGGTTGTCTGCCTTGATAACGTCTCTGCTCTCGTTTCCATCTCCCCCCTCTCTCGCCGCTCCCCTCTCGTTTATTAACACTTTCCCACAGCCCCTTCCCAGTGTCCCTGGCCAGAAGGGCAACGGTGTCTGTGCTCAGAGCTTGGTTTTGCTGTGACAGGTTGATAGACAATCCGTGTTCCTTCCCTGCTGAGAAGCCTCATTTGTCCCCTTTAATGCCACATCTTTTTAGAGTGAGGTCTGGGAGCCCTTTGCCCGCTCCGCCGAGTCCTACCTGGGGGTCCAGTCCCCATCCTGTGGCAACGCCGGGGTCGATGAATTCAGCAAGCAGGACACCAGCTCTCCTGTATTTATGGATGCTCCCGTGCTCTTATGGGCCTCTGGCCACCTGGGAGGCTTCGCAGTTGTCACAGGACCATTATAACGGTAGAAATCCAAGGTCTGGGCTGTGGCAGCCGGGGGGGATTGGCCCCTCGCCCACCTGCAGACAGGGCACTTCAAACCTCCCCGTCCCCATCCCCGGTTACAGCAAGTCCACTCCACTTCAACCTGTTTGGTCTGATTTCCAGCCTCCAGTTAGGACGCTGTAATTCCAGGAGCAGACCTGTCACTGGGAATGGGAGATGTTCACCAGGTCAGTTAAAAAGACCTGCAACTCCAGGGGAGTTAAACAGAAGGTTTAGCAAATGCTTCGGATAATGCACTATAATTGTGTGCAAATAGTAAAGAAAAAAGTCTAAAATAATGTTGTGTATCAGTTAAATTACTCGAGCAGGTTAAATTCGGAGTGAAGGAGAGTGCTTGGCAACACGATCAAAACATCTCAACTATCGGGTGCTTTCATTTAGAACAGCAAAATAGTGGATTTGCCTCGCGTTTCAATGCAGTTAAGAGTTCTTAGAGCAAGAAGATATGGCCATTAACTGTTATTTTCTTAATAATAGCATCCCATTGTTAAGCAAAATGCTTACCCCGGTTGCATTCAAAGCGCTAGAAATCCAAAGTTAAGGCAGCATAAAATGGGTTCTCATTGCATTCAGATGGAAATGTCTGGCAGTTCTTCTTTTTGCAGTCCTCGGTGTACTTAGTATGTTAAATGAGGTGAAATAGAAAAGAAAAAAAAAAGGTAACTGAGGAAATACAGTACTCTCCATGGCACATTTTGGGTAGTATCAAACCAAGGGAGGGTGTGGTGTGATGAATGAGCTTTTCTGTGGCATTAAGGCAGAGAAAAGTGTACAAATATACATATAGTATGAACCTAATAATAATAATAATAGCAATTTTAGGGATTTTTTTTCAGTATAGAACATTTTGTAAACAGTAATCGACAAAGCTGTAGAGGTTTGGGCTGCTGTGCAAGGGGCAGACTGGCTCCGAGACTTCATCAGTCCAGGGTTGGTCTTTTTCTGCTTTGGCAACAGAAATTAATGGGAAAGCAATAATGACCAGTATTTGATAGCCCCCAAATATGTTCTGTTTCCAAAACATGGGACACTTTCAGGTTATGTGTTTTCCTATTTTTAGTTGAGGAAAGCTGGCAGAAGAAAACATTTATATTCCTAAGCAAAATAAGGCAATCCTTTCTCTTGGTAAACCGCTGAGACATCTCTCCTATCTAATGCAGTTACACAGAACGGTGGGAGAAAAGTATACTGGAGGGGGGAAAATAAAAAGTTTAGCATTTACTCAAAGGAGAACATTCCAGCAACTCGGGTAATGACAAACCAGCCCCACGAGGGGCCAGCTCCAGAAGAGCTGCACGGTGCAGTTCTATTAAAAGGAAAAGAAAAATGAGGAGTTTGTTCTGGATCTATGAAAACTGATTCATCGGGGAGAGGATTAAGCCAAATGGCTCACAAATATGGGGCAAGCCCTTAGAACACGCTGTAACCACCGAGGGTAAGTCGTTTCAAAGACTTCATCTCTTCAGTGCTGGGGTTACTCAATGCCACACGAGCCAGGTGCCTCCCTGCTGCTTAATCCCTGACATTTTCCATGGAAAATACAACTCCAAGCAGGGAGGGGGTAAGAAACGAGATTCATTTAAAAGAAGTGGGAGAGGGTCACGGTGTTTCAGCTTTTCCTCTTGCTGCGGTGCCGTGGAGGGTTCAGTTGGCACCCACCCCGTGAAAGCAGGCGTGCAGAGAGGTGGGATGGAGACACGGCCAGGAAGGACCGGAGCTCCAGCTCCTGCCTCTGCCCTCCCTCTGCACACCCCAACGGGTCCCTCCCGCGCCCCCAGGGACTCGTGATGCCTCTGTAACGTGGCTGTCCTTCCCGCAGCACGGCATCCCCAGGCTCCCCAGGGACACTTCCATTTTTCTTGGCAAATGCTTAGGACCCGCTCTCCCCTTTTCCAGGTTCCCCCCCGGGGGACATCACCCCACGTGCACGGGCTTCTCCTCCCGCAGGGGGGCTTAGGGGGCTCGTGCTGGTGCCTGACACGTCTGACCCTCCTCTTCCCATCACCTCAAACATGTTATCTGTGACAGCACGTTTCACCAGGTAGTCCTCTTTAATTTTCCACGGTTTTAATATTTTAACAATGAGAGGGGAAAGAAATTTTTGTATTTTTAAAAGAATAAGTGCAGAAAACGGCTAGGATGGGATTAATATTGAGAACAGTAATTAAAATGTTGAAGAGAAATAAACGTGCTTTGATTGACACTATTCACAGCTTTAAAGGTCAGACTGCAAGAAATACAGAGAGATGAGTGTTAGAATAAAAGATCCTTGTACTGGCACCAGTGAGAATTCACGGCTGAGCCGGGCCGGGGGGTTTGCAGGGGTCCTCCATCGGTGTCACCGACAGCCACCTGCAAATGAACTGCAATTTCTTCATCCTGCAGCCTCCTCTCTTGGCTTTATACCTCTTACAAGGCTCAGGAAATTGATTTAATTTACTCTTTGGGCAGATAAGTATTCCATTAGTGCTTACTCTGACCTTTGCACACAGCAAGGTATTTGCTTTTCCTAATTCTAGCATCATTAGCAGTGCATAAGTTTTGAAATCTTCTTACACCAAAAAGCAGTAATGGTTATCTGCTATACTTGCTTAATGAGTCATAAAATGAAATGGCAGCTGATTTGTTCTGCATACAATTAATCCAATAGTTAAGTAATGGCCAGGACTGCTGAAAAGGGACAATAAATCTGGTAACCTAGACAACGTCTCAAAGTATTGGCTTTACTAATCACAATCAATTAGACTTTTTTTCCCCAAGTCAAAAAAAAAAAGGAAAAAAGTTTCAGCTTTTCTGTTCCTTTTGTGAAGTTTCGATAGCAATTAGGCTCGTCCCTGTCATTCCGAGGGATGCTGGCCACATTGACCTTTGTTTATTTTAATCGTGCTAAAAGGGCTGAGCCGCAGGCTGACGGGGCGCAGAGCGGAGCGGGGAATGCAGCAGCGCGCTGTGGCCCCCGAATGAAAAGACATTGGTGAAGAGGATTAGGGGTGAGCAGGCACTGGGGTCTGCTTCCCTGCTTTGTGTAACGGGCTCCTGCAGGCAGCAGGGACCAAGCAGGGTGAGAAATACTATTTCTAGCAAACTACTGCTAGTGATAAGCAGTGGTACTCCTAATATTATTGATCCTGTGATTTTTTTATGAGCTTCGCCCACGGGAAAGAGGGGAGATGGAGCTGAGATGTGGGGAAGAACTTCTTTGGGGTGAGGGTGGTGAGAGCCTGGCCCAGGTTGCCCAGAGAAGCTGTGGCTGCCCCATCCCTG
>JAOTQQ010000071.1:1047299-1070377 GCA_026546715.1 Gallinago undulata | reverse complement strand
GAACAGTGGATGTTTAAACAGAGATTTCAATCCCAAACACTCCTTGCCTGTTTGTTTAGTTACTTTTCTGGAAGGTTTTCTGTGCTTTCTCTGACCCTGCCATCTTCCATTCCCTTTCTCTCCTCGCTGCAGAACGAGCCCGGTCACCTCTGCTGGAGCCACACCAGCTCTGCTCCTGAACTCACCAGGCACTGAGAGGTACATCAAGATTTTCCTCTTTATTTTCTCATTCTGAATGTTGCGTTACAGCTCAGGTTGGTTCCAAACGCACCCCCTGAGGTCTGGAAGCTGGTGCTGGTTGCTGGGTGCCGGGCGATATATAGCGACCCCCTCAAACTTGGACATTTGTCAGTTAAAATCTCCGGTGGGATGGAACATGTTGTGACAGTGTCTGTGCTGTTTCTCACCAGCAGCTGACTGGTGAGATTTCCTTTTAGGACATTAAACATGAAGGGTTTCTATCACATTATATGCACATACTTCATGCTCATAATTATTTCGAGCTAATTAAGTTCACTAGCCCTTTATATATTTTTCTTCTTTCTTCATTTGCATGGGGCTTATCACATTATCTTTACTCCTTGCTAGAGGTTCTTACAGTTCCACAGGAAGGGAAACCCTTTTATGTTAAAAACACATATCTAGATGATTGTAACTGGTATATGTGTTTCCTGCTGAGGTCTGAGCAAACTTCCTCACATACAGTCTATTAGCATTTTAATAGCGTGCTCCCTCCAGGAAGTCTTTTTGTTTCACTGGAAAATTATGAAAATATTCTGTACTTGCAAAACTCTGATTCGGTGCCATTTACCCATCAGAGATGATCCACATCACATGGAAAGTCAGGCCATCATAAACATTAACAAGGAATAAATAGCTTTCAAATGACATACAAACCTGGCTTACAATCCGTACAGCGACACCTTTAAACAGTTTCACAGTTTTCCACTCTGTGCTTGGATTTGAGTTGCAAATGTTGGTAAACGTTGATGTCTCAATACTTACGATGCAGTTTAACACCTCGCTGTAGGAGTGCACACACATTTTCAAAGCTACTTGAAATTGTGTTTTTTAATCTCCTGGGCAAATGTTCTCCCCCAGATTGTCCTACTATCAAATATTTTATACTCCTGAGATCTCTTTGATTCCCCTTTGCCTGCACAGAGAGAGACTGCGTTCAGTGAACAAACACACAGGGAATTGCATCTGATTCCTTGTGGAAATGGGTGTGGAAAGGGAAATTCTCCAGTCCTGCAGATCTCTTTGCCCCACTTGTCAGTACCAGGGCAGAGATTTCTTTTCCCTGGGCTGCAACAGCCCCGCTCCTCAGGGCAGACAGTCAGTACGAGCGGCGGGTTTGCATCCAGAGACAAAACAGGACACAGTCTTTGGTAGAAACCATAAAGGTTGTGTTTGTCTCCTGGAGGTTCTTTGTTCCAGACCTGTCCAGTGACTGAACTGGTTTGTTTGCGGTCTGAGCAAGACGAGCAGATGTGGAAGAGCTAGAAATCCCTTTTGCTTTCCTGTGATCTGCTGGCACAGAGCCCTACACGTTATATGAGTTAGAAGATGAATCAAAACTTTGTTTTCCTGCGTCTCTAATTTGTTTGAAAAGATACAATTTCTATAGAAAAATACAAGTCTTCCTCTTGCACTGAGTCCCCGAGCTCAGCTCTGCTGTAGGATACGCTCAACCTTGAAGCTACAGCTGAAATAGAAAGGTCCTAAAAACCATCAAAGTTTGCAAAAATGACAAATAACTTTGTCCTCGCAGAACATGGAAACAACTTTACAAGCAAAGCAATAAAAAAATGCATTGTTATTGCTTGAATATATTATAACCCTCATTTGAAAAGAATCTCAGTCTGGTTTGAAATCACTCTGTGCATATGTTACAGAAAGTCTAGAAACATTTTGTTCTTTATTAATGAAGCATGAAGCAAATGGTACCGAGCGTATTTTGTTAGAAGTTTCAGCTTCCTTATGTATGCTATAGATTAAGTCTTTCCTAATTAGAGTTTTGTAAATTAAAAGGCTGAAGGGGGTGAGCAGACATGACTATTTCTATAATGGCATTGGGTTTTGCCCCCAGAATCTTCTCTGTTGTTTGGCACACTTTATCCTGAGATCATCCTTCTGGCAGCGAATGGAGACAGGAGGAGGCTTCTGAAACAAATCAATCTGTTTGCTTGCAAATATGGAAGGATTATTGGAAAATGTGCGTGTTCCGGGGCTGGAAAAGGTGGTTTCTTGCTTGGCTCTATTTAATAATGTGTGATGTGTAGTCTAGGACCCCTTGGAGAGCATGGATTTGGCCATGGTGTGTGTCAGTGAAGATTCCGGGAAGCTCTCCTCCAGCCTGGAGCGAGCTTGCCCAGCTCCCGCGTGGCAGTGGGCAGATCTGGCCGTGCGGATCCGTCCCTCTTCCCGTCCTCTTTTCCTCCTTCCCCAAACTAGTGGGTTTTTGAGATCATCATCTGGATAGGGGCTGGTAACTTGCTGCTGCGTCCCTGGAGACCTCTCCCCTGCTGAGGGCCCACAAGTCACATTCCCACCTCATTAGAAAGCCAGTGACGGTGCCCCTGAAGAAGCCAGCACATCTCTACTGGTGCTCCTGATGGGTTTTTTGGTCTGTAATACTAAAATAGTGAGAGCTTTGACATGATGCTGGTCAGGCCCAGGATTACAGCCAGGAGTTACACTTTGGCAAACCGAGAGCTCTGTAGCATGGTGGATCGGGGTCCTGTTTCAATCCTTAAGAAACATTTGGGGGTGAAAAAGTCTATCTTGGTCTCCTAAAGAAGGAGGCACTTTTCCGCTGCGTGAGCACCAGGGCCATGAGCTGGGAAGGACAGACAGCAGAGCGGTGCAGGGCAGCTTTCAGGCACTGGGGAAACACCATCGCTGGTGCAGGCAGAATTCCGCGCTGGAATGTCAGCTGCAGGGTGCCTGGAAGGAGACAAATCACTTATTTTCCAGTTGGAGAAATCATAAATGGAGGGGTTGGGAGCCGGGAGGCAGAGGGGAGGTGGGAGCCCCAGACCAGCAGCAGTGTCCCCTCTCTGCGCATTGACAAATTGTTTGGAACGGCCACAACCGTCAGGTTTGGGTGCTTTTCTGTTCTACGTGTAATCCCCAGAAGCTGGTGCCTGTGTTTGTAATTCAACCTATAATGAAAAACTAAATTAAAGGCTTTCTAATTTATCAAAAGAATGAAAATTGCATTGAGAAAGGGGAAAAAAAGAGTTTTCACTCTTTTGGGATTTGAGAAAATTAGTCCTGCAATATTTTTTCCTGAAGAAGGGGTATATTAAATTTATTAACTTAATTCTTTTGTCCTTTCCTCTTCAATGTTCTAAATACTTTGTATTTAGGTGAAAAAAAAAATTGCTATCCAACTCTTGAACTGATACTGTATTTCTCATTTTATACTATTTTATAGAATTTTAATGCGTATCTTATTTGTTCTGCAGAATATTTTTCTCAAGAAGAAATGCAGGATTCTTACAGATAAAAATAACTGTTCTATAAAAAGCAACAGAACTAACACATAACTGACCTGTGTGAAAAGCTTTCCCATGTGAGAGAGGCAGGGGTGTGCATGTGTTTTTATATATGGGATAGGTTTTAATATTCTAATTAAGCTAGTACTTAATGTTCATAGCTGCAAACTGTTTTCAAATATGGTTGGCTGATAAAAATTGAAAATTATTCCCTGAAAAGGGTGGAAGTTCAGATTCCGGAGCGTTTGGTGGTTAAACACACAAGAGAATTTTAGGTCTGTGGTTTTTAAAACTTGTTATTTCTCTTCCGTGTATGTGGTTTTTAGCTCTTTTTTCCAGCTGACTGTTACTTTTACGGCTTGTCCTGTAGAAGACAGGAGTGCACAGCTGGGCTGGGCGGGAGCAGGATGCTGCTGCTCCTGGAGCATCGGGGCTGCTGCCGCCTCCGGCTCCGGCTGCCCTGCGTGCAGGGACCCTGGGAACACAAAAGCACCCCCACGTTCCAGGGAATGGGAAAAGCAACTGGGATCCCCACTCAGCTGCCAGCAAACTGAGACACTGACAAGTTAAAGGACTTGCCCTGAGGAAATCTGTAGGAAAACTGAAGCTAGGAGCCAGTTTTCCTGAGGCCACAAGTGATGTCTCTGCCACGGGGACCATCAGCCACCGGCAGGGACCAGTACCAGGTGTGAATAATTCCTGGTCTTTACTTCCTCAGCAAACTGGACTTGGGGAAGGAGAGATCTTCCACCCCAAGTACCCTCGTCTGCTTTCTTGTGTTGTGCTGGGTCATTTGGAAGGGGAGGAGGAGGCTGGGTGCTGCTGCAGGTTCCTGTCACCAGGAAAGGATGGGGCAGAATCAGCACGTCTTGTACATAATACCCAAGACTTGATAGGGGCTGCTATTTTTATGAGGCAGTTTTCAGGAAACAGAGCCCAGTGATGGAAAGAGATGAAAAGTATCATAGAAATTTAGTACATATAATCAAACCATTTATTTTCTCATCTTGGAGCTCTCAATTTATGAGCAGAGGTGCCGGGAGGAGGACAGCAGCTCTGCTCACGAAGTGACCTTTGCACCCCAGGCTTGGAACATTTGCCGGCAGAGGGCAGGGAAGAAATTCCCCTTTTCCACTCCTTGGCAGGAGGGAAGGATGCTCTCTGGTGAGCAGCATTTTGTCAAGCCCCACCAACAAAAAAAGCACAAAGGGTGGAAATCCTTGTGCCTGTATTTGCAGAGGGAGGGTGAAGCCGCGGTGACGGCGGTGGTGGCTGAGCCGTGGGATGGCGGCTGGACCCGGGGAGCAGGAGTTGCCCCAGTCCCCCCAGGAGACACTGGTGTGGCTGGGAGCGAGTGCGCCCAGGGAAAACACACCTGCAGGGATAAACGGCTGAATAAAGCTGTTAACTTCACACAAATGGAACGTTGAGCTCCCCTAAAAGTGACATAACAGAGAAACAGTCAGGGACCATATCGGCATTCACGTGGTTATTTTTAGCTTGTATTTACTAATTGCATGGGAGTAAGGAAACTAAGTGCAATTACGAAGATAAATGTTCTTGGTAAGTGGAATAAGCTTTTTCTGCATGCCGTCTCCTTCAGAGGAACCTGTACATTTCTATCTAGCCTTTTTCTAAGAACACAAGGGTAAGTGTACTAAATGGGGAGTAATTGGTATGAAATGGGCAGCCCGTTAAAGCTGAAAGCACTTGGACCTGCTTCCCTCTTCATTAGGTTTTTTGCGTAATGTGGATCGCAGAAGTGCAATAGCCTGACAATTCACTTTATTAAAAGTGACATTGTAAATATAGTCAAAAGCAATTTGTATTAGAAACTATTTTTGATAAGAAGGTTGTCATCTGTAATGTTATTAGCCTTTCTGAGATGACAGACAATGAAACCCTAATTTGCATATAATTCAGCTTAGTATTTTTTAATAAGGTTTTGTGTATTATCCAACCATGGGGTTTGATTGGCACAGATGGAAACAAGAGCTGGAACATTTTCAAAAAATGTAAATGTAAGGTGTGTATTTTGGGCTGGTTTCACTTGTCATTGCAGCAGCATTCATGCCGGCAGGGAGAAGTAAAGCAGAGGTCAAAACCAAATAATCCACGCACTATATAATGGCTTCAGACTGGGCTCAGGCTGGCACTGATTTCACTGATTTCACTGTCTCTCTCCTGGCACGGGAGTTATTGAGCCAAGATGCAGACTGTATATTGCTGTCCCCAAGGCAATGTTCATACCCATATTTTTTGGATTTCATTTTTTTAAAAGCATCCCATCGCAAAAAAAACCACAAACCAAATAACCCAAAACAAATTCCTGTGCACACTTCAGAGCCTCAGCTATTCTGGACAACGATCCAGGTTCTCAGCATCAGCAGTAAGAGCTAAATATTAATCATATTCCACGTACTATTGTAGAGACTGCAACAAGCAATACCATCGTCTGTGAAGCTGGTACTTGTGAGGCTGTGCAGCAAGTCTCTCTCTGTAACTCCCTTATCAGATTTGCTGTGTTTATTAGTCCAAGGATATTTTTTTCCCCGACTGCCAGCACTTCTAATGAAATTGGGAAATATTAAAATCAAACTAATGGACCTGACATTGGTACTCACTGCAAATTCCCTCTCTCTCTTTCTGCTGGGTTGACTTGGCAGAGGTAAAAGGCATAAAACCTTCCTCCACCAGGAATATCAGATAATTCCATTCCAGTTTTAGACTCTGGAAGTACACAGCATACGTATATATTCTCAAGACTTACGGCTTCCACATGAGTAAAAAAGAACAAATCCAATTTTCCATGGCATAGCAGGTTACTTACTCTGGAACAATTTATTGAATTGACTCACATTGTTTCTCCACTCCCCAATCTGGGGAATTAATTGTATATAAATATACAACCAAAATAACAAGAAAAACCATCCAAACAAAAAAGTTCCTTTCTTTGTTTGGATAAGCCAACATCTAAAGGAGACTCAAGAAACAGGTCAACAAAGTGAGTGAGGACCACTGATACACCTTGACCCGGCTCTAATCCCACCTCGGAAGAGGCTGTTGCCTGTGCCTTAGAGCTGGTGGGGTGAGAGGGATATTCTGCTGGCACACCACCATGGCACAGCTGGGAATGTTCTCGTTATCGGCCCTATCAACTCTGACCTGTGCAGCCATTGAAATCCAGCCCTTCACACAATTCCTGCTGGGATTTGCATGGGCAGCTCTTCCAGTGCTCAGGAAAGGCGTGTGGTTCCTCAGCAGGGCTGCAGCCCAGAGAGACTGTTTTGGAGACAGATGCCAACCTTTTAATGGAGAAATAAACTGATTAATCCTGCGGTGTGTAAGTACTCTAATGAAGATCCCTTGGTGAAATATGTCTATGGAAATCAGTTTGGAAAGACTTTCCATTACACAGATTTTTCATCAGGTGCCGTTCTCATTTCTTTTATTCATCTGCTTTTTCACTCTTTGTGAACCTACCCAGCAACCTCAGCAATGCAGCTGTGACCCAGCACCACCTGCCTGCTTAGAAGGAAAAAAATAGACAAGGCACAGAAAGTTTCTCCTCATTTTCCGCATCCCTGCCCTCCCTACGTGCTCCTCACACACCAGTGTTGCTCTGGGCAAGTGTCAGTGGCTGGAGGGGGAAGCAGGCACGAGCACGTGTGGATTTAGGTATGAGTTTGGTAGGATGTAGGGAAATGGCAAATTCAGCGATGCAGGATTAAGCAAATAAAAGAAAATGAGCAAATGCAGAAGACAGACTGAAAGGGGAGCAATGCCTGGTGCTAAATATGCACTTACAACAAGTGGGGGAAAATAGAAATATTACCAAACAGCTGGTGCTGGGCTACAAATACAACGTCCTGTGAGAATAGCCATGCACACCTCTTCAGTACCCGATTCCAACATCACCACCTGTTGTGGTCAGGGAGGTTGAATTAAAACCTGAACAAGAGGGAAAATGACTGCTTAGTGTGCCCAGATTTCAAGGCTTAGAGGAAGGATAATATCCAAGTCGTGTCTGTTGGGCAGAGACCAGGAAAGAGAGGCTGTTGGCAAGACAACATCAGTTCCTCAATTACAATACCAGGGGAGATGCCTCCAGCCTTTTGGTTGAGCAGAGCAGCCTCAAAATGTCATTGCCCGTGATTGCTAAAAGCTGCACGCTTCGCAAGCCATCCCCTGAATTTCTGCTCTATTTTTGTCTTGGGCTGATTTCTTCCTACCCCTGATATGAATATTGAAACAGAGTGAGCTGGAATGTAGATAAGGAATGCTGGAAGGCTTAAAGGTGGGTTAGGAGCTTGGCTGGCGGAGAAAAACTGTGAGAAGCAAGGTGATGCCAAAGCAACTGGGGGTGAAGATGGTGGTGCAAAGGAAACCAGAGGAAATTCAGGTTGTTCACACCCAGAAAAGCTGATTGACAGCAAAGAGGGTGGCGCAGCGTGAATTGATGATAGAAGAACACTAGATTAATGGGTGAGCAAGGCAGCTCATTTTGGGGTTGTCACAAACACAAGATGGATAGACCATGGAAATATTTATCAGTCAATGTATTATTTTGGGAAATTGTGAGGGAAGATGATAGGATATGGGAAGACAATTGATTAGAGGGGGCTGGAGAAGAGGAGGAATTGGGGTGGAAGGTACAGAGTGTCAGAACCCCTGAGCAGGAGAAGTAGAAATTACATTAATAGGGTTTGGAAGGAGGAAGAGATGGAAGGAGGTAGAGTAAGAGGAAGGTATCGGAGATACGGGAGCAACACAGTCAGGGAACCAACAGATAAAGAGTATTTGGGAACAGAACCAGTAACAAGTAGAATAACTGAAGATGGAAGAAGGGAAAATGGTAAAGGCATGAATTGTCATGAAAAGGTGGAGGGTAGAAAATGGAGGAGGAAGCTTGAAGGCTATAATAGGCAAAGATTTTATTAAAAGGAGATGCACTTGGGGAAGGAGACAAGAAGCTCACCACAGAACACTTTTTTCATACCCGTTTGGTTTTATTTTTTAAGAAAAACAACAAAGCAAAATTTAAAAAAAAAAAGCACTTTATAACGTCACGGCTGTTTAACAGAATGGTTGGGACATTATTTTAATAAAATAGCATGCCTTTGTAAGGGTATGTGGAGAAATCTCAAAGGGACTTAAATTATATGGGACAGGAGCTTGACTGTCCTCATGGAGGAGAAAAAACCTCTTAATTATAAAATATGGAATTTAAAAATGGGAACCTGGAACTGATTTCTATGAGTACCTCCACACTGCAGTGTAGTATCTACTTTAAGAAGAGCTGAAAAGGTTTATTCAAGGGTTATGAAAATTATGTTCCTTTTAAAGTTATTTATATTTAAACACTCAAAAATCATTAGTCATTTATAAAATCTTGGCTACTTTTTATGTACTACATTTTTTTTGAGTACTTGTACACAGTGTTTCTGAGCCAAGGGCTTTTGGTATAAATTGAGTGGCTTCTAAACTAAAGCAGATTTATAAAGAAATGTAACTTATTGCAGATCTTATGCTTTCTCTCGTCCTTTCCAACCATTAGTCAAAACCATCTAAAACACTGAGGATTGTGTGCTCCATTCTTGGACAGAGGAGAACTCTTGACTCCTGCGTGAAAAGATTTCTCGCATTTCCCCAATTCCCAGTTTGTATGTGCAGGCAACGGCACTGGGCATCTGCATCTCTGATCTTCATGGAGCCAGAAACTTTGAAGGCAGTGAATGATTCCTATCTGCTGGAAAATCCTGCCCATTCTCACTTCATGAATCTACAACAGACAGTGCATTCCTTCATGGTGGCTCTGTTTATTCCATATATAACAAGGCTCTGTTGATTTTTGAAGCTCCTGTTTATGAAGCCAGAGCATAACAAGATCTTTCTTGTAGCTTAGATTCTCCCTTTCCAAAGAGCATGTCATTTGCACAGGAAACTTTGCAAAAGGAAAATACGTGTCTCCCAAATTAGTACCTGTGGAGGGAGAAATGCTAATCCTCTCCATTAGCTCCTCAGCCTCCAGCCAAACGCTGAGTGTGTGTGATGTGGACATGGGGGGGTTTGTGGTTTGGGGTTGGCTTTTTTTCTTTTTCTGTCAGCTGAACTGTCCTTCCATTTCACAGGCTGTGAAGTAGCACAGAGTAAATATTATCCAGTAGTAGCAGACAAGAAATAAAACAAGAAGGGAAACCAAGAAACATACCCTGTTATGAAACACAGCAGGCTGGACCCAGGCCGGCAGCACTGCTGCATGGGGGAGCTCTGCTTCTGACCTCCTCAGCCCTTAAAAACCCCTCTTTCTCCTCATAATGAAGGTTCAGTTTTGAGAGTTAATGCAGAACTCTTGCACACACCCAGATAGAAAAGCAATACATGTTGATAGCCATATGGTGCAACTTGAAAGATAGTCAAGGATAAATATTATAACAACCCAGAAATTAATTTAGTGTTGAGCTTGATCTGGATCCGCTAAACCCCAGTATGAGCTTTTTCAGTGGTGTTTGGGTCAGGTCTTTCTCTGTTCTTTGTATGTGACTTAAGGTTCTTTTTAAAGGTCAGCATAGCTGGGCATAAATAATAGATACTCTCGAAGCAGTGTCTCCCTTTGGATCTGCCTCCAAACCACCTCTTGGGATCTCAAGGGGTTTTTTTACTGATTTTCTCTGCCTAAAACAATAATTAGATAATGCTTCACTTGCAATTGTAATTTGTGCTGGCAGATAATGAATGGTGAAGTGCTACTCTGCAAATGACCAGGTGAAACTGATGATATATCTGCTGAAGTGAAAATATAGCATTTAAATATAAAATAAAGTACAGCAGATTATAGACAGCTAGGATTCTAGGGCAGTCTGTATTCTTTGCAACTGGGAAAATAGCACTGGTTATCTAGAAAGCAGGTCATTTTTCCCTAGGTTTTGGAAGACCAGTCATTTTCAGATGACTTTGGATCCTTCCTCAGGACAAGGTGTGGTGATGAGACCACAGGCCTTTGAAAACAAAAGACAGGAGCATTGCACAGGTGACAGCAATTGCCAATAAAGAAGCATTAGCTGAGTAAATATTACCACCCAGCTCCACTTAATTAAATGCTTTGCTAAACACATGCAAGTATTTTATAGACACTAAATATGCAGGGGAATGCCAACTGGCTCACTGGCTTTCTTACTCAGTATTTCCTGTTCTCTGGGCCGAAGTGTCTCCGCTGAGCTGCCTGGTGGCAGGTCCTTGAGCCCCGCTGAGGGCCCACATCCACCGGCCACGGGCTGGGGAGCGTGGCCAAGGTAGAGCCAAATGTGGGGTTTACACCCACGAGGCCCCCAGAAACACCTTCCGTTGACTTTCACGGCCAGAATCCGACGTTTTGTGTGTCTGCGTTAGCCTGGGGGCAAGTTTGGGGATGTTTGCCGATTCCTCTGCCTCCAGCACGACCGTTTCTGTTAATAATCTGCATCTCCCACCTCAACCCTAGGGCCTTCTCCTCGGGGAGGCACCGCTGGGTGGCTGAGGTTTGGTCCTGCCGTGGGGAACACGTGGCCTCTGCCGTGACCGTGGCACTGCATTTTTGCCTGGAATATCTCTTGGACACAGATCCCCTCTTTATTTTTGCCTCCTGTGTCATCTGGTCTCTCCCGGCCTCCTCGGCCGGCGCGTTTTGACTGAGAAAGATGGATTTAAATGGGTGCTCATGGGAGTGTAATGATCCTTGTTAGCTCTGCGCCGGGGGCAAGATGGTCTCCTGACGCCTTTGCGGGTATTACTGCTCTGCGGAGGCAGGGGACAGCAGGAGAGATCCTCACCCAAAACGGGGTTTGCCGGCTGACACCCCTCCTGTTATCAATCACAATTCCCCTCTCCGCTCGCAGACGGATTGCCGCCTTCCACGTATTTCTAACATGAGGTGTTTGGAAGGTCACTGGTTATTCTTTTCCCTAAAGGGGCTCCCATTTTTATTATGGGCATTTCTTGTTCCTGAGAATTTCTAGATTGTCTTACAGATGCTTATAACCATCTTGCGTGCTGTCTCCCAGCTCAGGAGCTGGCAGGGCGAGCCCAGGCTGCCTGTTTTTGGAGAGCAGACAGTGCACCTACCGCCCAAAACACACGAACAAGCTCCTTCCCAGTAACCTGCATTTCAGGGAGTCATTTTCTGCAGTAACTTCAGTTTTCCGTGGAGTCTCATTAATGCACATTTTGAAAATCTGCACAGATGCCTGAACAGGCATTAGGAAGCTCAGAAAACCCAACCTTTAATTTTGTATTTGGTGTGACTTGACTTTTTGCAGCATATGATAAGGTGGTGAGACTAATTGCTGTCGGAGTTGAATTCGTCAGAGTTCTGCAAAACATACAGATTTGTGTGTAGCGTGGCAGTGGGAAATGTTATGCTCTGTGTGCAAGTGCTCGCAGATTCAAGTCTCATCCAATTCGGAACTGGTAGCCCGCTTGAACCTGTGAACTTTTCAGAGGTATTAATTTTTTTCTAATTTACATATCTATACATCAGGATCGTGGTCCATAGTGCTTGCCTTTCTGCATCAGGGGTAGGCTTAAAAGGCCCTAAGTATACAAATGGTCCATAGGAGTTGAGCACCGAAATTACTTTCTTTGAAATCTCTACCTCCCACCTTCTCTGGGGTTTTTTTGTACATCTTGGTGAAAGAAAGAAGGTATAACAGTCTTTTTTGCTTCCGCCTTTTTTTTTTCTAAATCAGCAGTTGAAAGTGATTTGCTCTGATTAGGCTCTCAAGAGTGCTTTATGTTACAAGATTGCTGGATTTAAAACAGCAGATGAATTTTCTGTGCCACTTAATCCCAGCCTGAAAGTCCCCTTCTCTCTCCCAAATCTCTGCCGTCGCTCCTGCTGCTGGGGTGGTGACCAAAGCGGCAGGTGGGACCTGCTGGGGCTTTGCAGGACCTCAAGCAGTATTTTCGGAAACTTAGGTCAAGCCTTCATTCTTCTGAGGTGAATCCCTCATTCACCTCATAATTAATTCACCTCAAAATTCCCCATAATTAATGTCATATGGGATTTCCATCTCTCATGTTCAAAGCCAGGAGGATGAGGAAGGGCTCTGGGTGCAGGGCTGCCCACAGGGGCACGGTGCCTTTCCTGCAGGGCTGGCATGAAGCACGACTGGGGAGAAAGCAGAAGTTGTCTGAGCAAACTGCCTGTGGCAGCCAAAGGAAGCGTTCCCTGGGTTTGCAGACTCACGGTGGGGGTTGGTTTAGTGCCAGGACAGTCTTGAGGTACCCAGTAGGTTTGTATCCTGCCCTCCACCCGGCTCAGATAAAGCCCGTGGGCCCTGTGTGGTCTTTAGTTCAAAGGGAAAGCAGGACTGCAAACTTGCAGCCTGTAAAGTCATAGAATCATAGAATTGCCTGGGTTGGAAGGGACCTTTCAGATCACCAAGTCCAACCATCAACCCAACACTGCCAAAACCATCACTGACCCATGTCCCTCAGCACCACGTCTGCCCAGCTCTTAAATCACTCCGGGGATGGGGACTCCACCACTGCCCTGGGCAGCCTCTTCCAAGGCTTGCTGACCCTTTCAGTGTAGAAATTTTTCCTAATGAAAAGTCCTTCAAGGTGTGACAAGAGCCAGCATGTGACTGCGCACATTGGTGTCCCGGAGGTGGCAGCGCCGTCCCTTGCACCCAGGCTGCTCTGGCAGGGTTCGTGTCTTCTGACAGATGAAAGGCATTAAGAAACGTCTCCTGCCCTTTCAAGATACAACCACGAAATTTCACTGAGCTTTCGTGCAGGATAATGGGGTTGTTATTCCCAGAGATTACCCTCAAAATATGCCTTTTTAATGGTTTGAGAGTGCACTGCAGAAAAGTCACCCAAATGGCTTGGTAATAAACAGACATTTCTCATCATATTCCAGAATGGGGAGGCTTAATTTCTCGGTGGTTAAATAGTAGCATTAGAGATGAGCTGCTCTGTGATTTTGTTTGCAGGGTGAATGAATTTTCAAATATATTTTTACTGAGGAAGAGCTATCTCACATTACTGATAAATAAATGCAAATGTTAGAGTCATAATCTTCTTTAACCAAATAATGCACAATAATTAAGTTTTAAATTATTGATGTTATAAAAGGCAAAACAGCCGCTAGGCACAGGAGTTTCCATGACTTCAATACTGAATAATGAAAACTCTTTTTTTCCCATTTTTGTCAAGTGCATTATTAAAATGCAATTTTTTATTTTTTTTTTTGTCTTTTGAACTTTGAAGTCTATTTAAGCAAGGCCATTGGGGAAAAGTTAATTAAATTGGGGAAGTGAGCTGGCATATTTACCATTTCAGGGGACATACTGTATTTTTCAGCGAGAGGTGAATTGAGTTTGCGTTCAGCAGAGTAACCTATGCAGTCAGCCCTGAGCAGCAGCAAACCACAGAGGCAAAATCTGGTTATTGAAAAGTATATTCATGGCTAGAGAGGTTCATATTTTAATTTTGTTTTTAAGTCTACTCAGTCTTTTTGTATGTTGATAAATAGCTGAGAGAAGCCCACTTGGGTTGTTTCTCTGGGGTAGCATTTCCTGCACAAGGAAAAAGAGACAGTTTGGGGCACAGTGGCTTTTTTTGCTTAGCATAGAAAAAAATGGAACAGGGCTCAAGGACCGGAAGCTGAAAGCACACAAATTCAAACCAAATTAGTCGCTGTAATTATGCAGCCAAGCACTGAAGAAAGGTCTGGACTCTCCATCTCAAGTATCTCCATGTCTGTAAGGCAGGAGTCCAGAGCGAGTTACCATAACGTGCATGGGGCATCCAGGGAGGAATGATATTCTAAGATTGATGGTGCAAAGTGTTTGTGGCCACTTGAGAAGGGGGATCTGGGACAAGGCGTGATGGGGCAGGGCTGCAGCAGGGTCTCACCGGCTGCTTTTTCACAGCAAATGAGCTTTGCACGTCCAGAAGCAGGTCCCTGCCATGGGCAGGATGAGGCCACCGGGACAAGCTGATGGCTTTCCGATGGCAAGAAGGCTCAGGGCCCGGGGGCAGTGGGCACAGCTATAAATCTCTCGCAAGAAATAAGTAACATGGTGGGAATCTTGGAGAAGTTTAATTTAGCAACTGTGCCACAACCT
Source organism: Gallinago undulata (assembly GCA_026546715.1). Taxonomy (NCBI): domain Eukaryota; kingdom Metazoa; phylum Chordata; class Aves; order Charadriiformes; family Scolopacidae; genus Gallinago; species Gallinago undulata. The sequence goes on along the minus strand of JAOTQQ010000071.1, from coordinate 1,055,763 downwards.
CGGTGGGGGTTTTGTTGGTTGGAGACTTGTTTATTTGTTCTTTATTTTTCTTCATAACTCTGCTAAATTATTTAGGGCCTGAATTTTAAAATTAGAAGATGCGGCACTAAAAAAAAGCGATGAATATTTTATGAAGGGTTCTGGGATTTCGTGGTATCAAAATACACGTTGCAGCCTTGGAGACTCCAGCAGGGAGCCCCAGGGTCCTGGGAGGTCTCTCTGCAGAGAGAGGAGCAGCAGGAATAAAAGAGCTGAGCCTTTCTGGAGGACACGGGCAGTATCCTGGAGGGGTGTCTTTGAGCAGGTCTGTCCGTACCTCGGTGGATCCCTCAGCGACCTTTCAAGTCAAACGAGATGTGCAGCGCGTGCTAATGGCTACAGTCAGGCTTTCTCCGGCATCATTTACCTGTGTCTAAATGTATGTAAAATAAGTCCTGATGACACTTTCTCTTATGAATTAGCAGGTCTTGCTGACACAAATCAGGAACTCAATACAATATTCAGCAAGCACATTAAATCTCTTTCTAACGTGCAGCATGCTGAGACACTCTTCGTTATTACCTTAAAGTACCAGAAGCTGGAAGAATGCCAGCTTCTCCCCTCTGATGGCAACAACAATGACACAGGCAGAAATAATTAGCTCTCTGCTACACGACTGGCATGGAAGATGCCGTTCTTCAAAGCACGTTTCTCTCCCTTTAGCTGCTATGCAGAAGTCCTTGATAATTAATCAGCTCTTGGTGACACTGCAACACTAATAAATCCTGAGGAGCTGCGTTTAAAGTGTTGTGCAGATACACAGACCCTGGGATTGTCAGGACGGTTGTGCTGCTGATGGAGCCTGAGGGTAACAGCATGGACCTGCTGAGGTCAAGGATTGTCCACACCGAGTATATGCTGGTGCAGCCAATGTCAGAGCAAGTCCTTGAACCTGAGAAGGCAACAGCCCTTTGGGCTTCCTACACTCTTTGACTACAACAGTTGAGAAGAAAATATTTTCTGGCCAAGGCAGCCTATTCTGATTCAGTGGATGTTTAAAGGAGCTAAATTATCATTCCAAAATACAAGATGAAACTTTTTCTCTTGAAGTTGTTTCAGGAATGGGTCCTTCAGAAAATACTAATGAAAGTTCTGCTCTGAAGGTCAGATTCTGGAAAGAGGACAATTTCTTGCTGAGAGATGGCTTCACACAGTGCATGTCCTCGGACAGGTAAGCTTGGGGCGAGAGAGCACCTCAGGCTCACCCAAGCAGGTCACCAGATAGCTGAGGCTGTTCATGGGAATCCTTCGTTACTTAATACCACAAATCAAAACACCATTTTACAGCACCACAAAACCATTCCCTTGACCATGTCAGAAGGAGTTAATTTTTTTCTCACCAAATACGTTGCAGTTATAATCTGTACCAGAGAACAATTCATTCCTCCATTGCAGTGCTGGAGATGCTTTCTCTCTTTTACAGCATCAATTTCTCCTGCTATTGGCAAATACTGTCACAAAGAGCAGGAAACGGCTTTAAATATGTCCATCCTACTGACATGGATTGTAATGAGAGTGGAAAGTGGGCCAATGTTACCTTCATGGTGTCAGTAGCAGAAGCCTAAGTGCCAAGCCATTTTAATTAATTATGTGCTAATAGTCTCTGGGCTGATACAGCGCTCGGCATACTCTCTGTGTACAAGTTATACTCATCAATTCTATTTTTCCTTTCTGAATAAAAATGAGCAGTAATCTTGCAATTCTGTGGAAGCCTTCTGTTGCAATCCAAAAGGCAGTGCAGCATTCAGGCTTCTGTGTACTTTACCGTCCCTCTGCCGCTCTTCAGAAGGCATTTTTAGGAAAGTTAAACACCATTAGTACCCCGTGTCCTGCTTTGGCACAGCAAAGTCACTCCAGAGCTGCTATGGGTAAGGTACACAACTCCTGAGGGGCTCCAGGCGGCCCAAAGAGCAGAAGCACAATGGCAAACAGCATCTTAATAGCCAGAAATTCATAAGAAAGATATTTTGGCAGATACTTTCTCAGTTTGGGGTTTTTTTTTGTGTCATCTCTTTCTCTCTGGAATGGCTGTCTCAGTCTCTTGGCTATTGATGGAACGTCCCTTGTCACAGTGAATGGAGGCATGTCCTCTGTGGACTATTTTCCCTGTGAAACCAAATATTTCAGAAGTGCCTGGACTGATCTGGAGAACTCTTAGGAAGATTAAATATAGATTTGGAGGGAAAGCAAAACCTGCACATGGTGCTGTGGCAAGGTTTCCTGAGTCCTGGAGGAAGGCAGCTCACCATTCCAGGCTGATTTGGAAGGATTAGGGAATTTGTTGTCTGGCTTCTGTTGTAATTGTTGTTTAGCTGTAAATACTCCCTCAACCTGGCGTGGATGGCAAATATCAAAATCAGAATAATTAAATGATTGCAAGTACTAATGAACTTCCTAAATAAGCAAAGACATTCACATGTGATAGGCTTTAGAACCACAACAGGTCTTTATATCTATGAGATTGCAGCTTAAAAATGAGATACCCTTTTCCCCAAAGCACAGCTACTTTCAGACTAAAATATATCTTCTGCCCGGATGGGAGAGCACTGTAGCACTCGGGGTATTTAGTAATATAGCAAATGTACAATAGTCATGGTTATTTTGACTATTCTCTCTCCCACTTAGTGTTTATTTTCTGTGCAGGTGCCATAAGTTAAAGTGTGTTATAACCCGTTACTAGACCATATTCGTAGCTTTCTCATGCACGAACAGGTATGTACAACCCTGTACAACCACAAAATAAATTCAAGCGCTTTTCTGTAGTGGGCCTGCTTTTGGCTGGGAAGAACATGAAAAACACTCTGGTTAAAAACCTGTCTTCCTGAGCCACATATTCATTCCATATAAAATAGAGTCTGTTTGATTTTAATTCAAACCCCTACCTCAAAGACCGCGCTTTGTCCTTGGGGTTCACAGCCCCCGGTACTTCCCCCTCCCCATGAGCGTGTGGACCTTCCCACAGAGGCAGCCGCGGTACGTGCCAGCGAGCTCCTGAGGAAATCACTGCCCCACTCATTGCGGGAGAGCTGTAATTTCAGTGGAGGCTGCTCTCTTTGCTGCTTGAAATGAAGATGAGTGGAGCAGGAGGCTGACTTTGGAAGTTTCCAGGGGTAAATATCCGGAGACTACTATCCCTGTCAAAAGGGATGGATGTTTCAACAGCTAGTCAGCCAATTTCACGCTAAAATTAAAGTTGTCAGTCATCAGGTGGCCTGCTTGGTAGATAAGTGATATTACAGTTTCACATACCCAACCTTTTTCCATTGGTCAGAATTTGATGCAGAATCCTTGCTGCCATGCCATTGACACATAAAATGTAGCAATTATTGCTAGCATTTTTATTCTCAAGGCTTTTTGGCACATCGAGCTCAGATTCCCATTTGCTTGGTTTAATACATGTAAACAATCCAATTTTTCATCAGTTCTGCTCAAGAGCTCATCAGTGACTGCGTATGAGTGTAATCAAGTAAGCATCGTTTACTAAATTCAAAGCTTAGTTCTTTCCTTCCATCAGTTACCACTTCTTTCTAAATTTCCTAGAACAGTTCCACATTTTTAAATAGCATTAGTCAGGATTCTTTTTTGTTTGTTTTACTGATATAATTTCAGTTCTTCTTTTTTAACTGCTTGAAATGTAATTCTGCTTTCCCCACATAATTTCTTTGGAAAGCCAGGTGGACAGCAATGGGCCCATGCCATGCTGCAATGCTCCATCTTATTTATACAAGATGAATCTTGCTCCTGAACAATTCTGAAGAACATGTTCATTATATAATATCTACTGAATTTGTCATTCGATCGTTCTTATTCCATCTTCCATCATTCTGCTCTTCCTCTCTATGCACGTGCATGGGTAAAGGGGAAAAAATCAAAGCAGTAGAGAAGATGCTGACAGGAATCTTGTGAGATGGGTGAATTTGTCTACCACTGCTTTGCCCCCATGATGGCAAACAGATATTTTTTTCTCACCTTATTTTCCTTTTCTCCCTGAAGTATCCAGAGCTCCCTTGGGTTAAGCAGAAAAGCTGCGTGGTGGCACTGCTGGGGAGCAGAGCACAGCTCTTCTGTTCGGTGTCAGGGCTCCCAGCTGATTTTCTGTGCACGGGATTTCATGTGTCTGAGTGCTCCTGATGTGCACCTCTGGAAATCCATCCATGGAAAAAATACATTTATTTCATCAGGAGAGGACACTAGACTTTGGGGGAACATGGATGTGCAGCGTGTTATCTGTGGTACAGATCTGACACCTTCACTTAGGTCAGGTATGGCTCTTCAAAGCAGCCTTTCAAAGGGCAGAAATCCCCAGAGTGATGCTCAAAGACTGAGAAATCAAGGCAGAAGGAGAAAAAACCTTCCCACCACAGTGGGACATCTCAGCAGACACCAGCATTTCTGCCTTCCTCTGCAGCGCCCGTTGCTGCGCTGTTGTGCTCCTCACACTCGTGGAGACAGACTGTGCTTTTCATTTAGTGCAACGGCAAAAAGCCATTAGCACTGAGACACCGGCTGGTTTTTTGACCCCTTTGCCTCCTTTGTCTTCCAGAGCTTTTTAGCTCAGCCTTGTGTTCCCCGTGCCATCACCAGTCTCGAAGACCCAGAGACCAGCACAGTCCTTCTGCCCACGCTTTCCTCCCAGCCCACCTCCCCAGGAGCGAGGTTGAACACCAGGGCCCGTGCCGGGGCAGGAGGAGACCTGCTGGGGAATTTCCAAGAATTTAACTCTCTGCCACAGGTATTTCCACACGTGCCTGGATCCGCACTGTTCTTAACTGAAATCATCCTGTCCTCGATTTACTAATCCCATCCTTCCTGGGAGTTCCTTCTCCTCCCTGTGCTTTCTGTGTCCATGTTTGCAGCTGAGAGTGCCGTTATGGGAACCCGCATGCTATTTTCCAGTTTTTTCTACCTCTTTGAGCTGAAATATTTAACCTTTTCCCCGTAGGCCTTCCTATTTCTGCCATTTACTGCATAAAAACTGCATAAAATGCTGGGATCTCCTTCATCTGGACCCAAGTGCTTTGTGATGACTATTAAGAGGTATCTTACAAATTACAAATTATCAGTTCTGTTGCAATGGTAAAGACTTCTGCAGTTTCACTTTTTTCCCTTGCCTGGAACAGCATCTTCTCATTTTTTACTAATCTTCTTGACTTCAAGGTGCTTGACATTCCGCTTCCAACAGCACAAGTTAAATGCTGAGTTAGAAAAAGAACAGTAGCTCCTTCTCCTCCTGTCCTGTAGGATCAGACTCTTCAGCTAACTTTGATCACTGTTTGTTTATTTTTTGCACCATAATTCCTCATTTGATCTTACTATTTGCCAGCTGTTGAGCAGGACTGCTGTTTCAAGGTTCACTCACAGTAGCAGGCAGGAAATTGCGTTCTCTCCACAACATTCAGAGTTTCCAGCTCTGAAAGGTCATCGTTAGGAAAAGCCAGTGCGAGGAGGTACAGTAAAGGTGTGGAAACCACCAGCTAAGTCCGTGTCTCTGGCTGGCAGCGGGCACATGAGAATAGCCATCCTTCTGGGTTTTGAGAGGGAGGAGGAGAGACACCCCGTAGCTCATGAGTTTCCATATTAAGCAAGAACAGTGTTGTGCCAATTAGCAGAAGTACAGAATGAGCTTGTGCTTTTCAAATTACTCATTTTCACCAGTCTGTCCTAAGGTCCTGATTCCACAAAGCGATAAAGCTGCAATTGTTCTCTCCCAGCCCCAGCATCCCAGTTACAGCACGGCCATCTCAAGAGCACGGCTCCACGTGCTCTTCTTTAATCACGATAGCAAATGCCTTCATTTGCTATCGTGATTAAAGAAAATAACCTGATCGCTTCAACTGCTTCTTAAAATAGCTTCAAAGGGCTTTTTACACGGAGAATTTCATGTGTGGGCATGCTGCAGCCAAACAGCAATGTGTTTTACCAGTCCCCATCTCGGAGGTGTGGCCGTGTTGCAGCGTTATCACCATGGCAGAGCCTTTACTGTAATGTTCCAGAGGTCAGGTTGAACACCCTGGTTTGCTGCTTAAATCCTAGGTTTATAACTTGATAACAAAGCATTTTTGAGCCATTTTTCATCACAGTGTTTTGTTACTTAAGTGATTGCACAGATAGTTAATTCGGCTTGAATGTTATACTAAGGAAAAATCACATAGTCTCCAGAGCAATATGGGTGAAAAATCTATTCCAGTAAGACATGAACTTAGCCTTTATAATATTGGATGAGTTAGTCATGTAAAACTGGTAATGTTAACATAGAAAACTACCATTCTTTTATGGTATTTCCTTCCCAGTAAGTATTTATGCACCTGTTGTCTCAGACTCCAGTTGTTTGTTTAGTAACTGTATATATTAGTAAGTGTCGTAAAGGTGCCTTTACCTTTACAGATTGTTGGGCTTGGATCCAGAACAGAGAGAAAACAGAGCTTTATCGATTTGTACTATCTTATATCAATAGGCTAAGGCAGACTGGGTTTTTGTCCCACCTCATCTTTAGCTATGGAAAAACGTTGATTAGTCAGAGGAGGTGGTGAACAGCACAGTGGAAAGTTCTTGCAAATTAGCTCTGGAAAAAAATGTGACCTTAACAAAACAGAAGTCGGACGCTTTAGGGCATTGCCCTGTAAATAGTTTGGCTTTAAATCTGCTGAAAGGGTGGAAGAATAGATTGCAGTCCCTGAGCTAAAGCACTGCCACGGCCCAGGTCGCCCAAGAACATAACAAGCAAAAGACCTTCCCTTAGAAGCCCTGAGCAGGGTCCCAGGGGGCATGGGAACAGGCTGGAGAGGGGGCTTCCACGCGTGGCTACAAGTGTCTGTCAGCCACAAGCCCAGTGTGTGGCCAGAACTGTGACAAGCAAAGGCTATTAAAGTGCTGGGCACCAGGAGATGTTCTTGCAGCACAGACAATGGTTCAACAGCACTGAAGAGTGTTAACTTGTTTCACTGTTAACGTGAAAACAGTGTAGGTTCCTTCTCCGCGTTTCAGACCCGGGATGGGGGTGGACCCCAGAGAGCTCTGGTGGAACCACCCAGCGGCGGGGGCTGAGGGCTCCGAAGGGGCAGGGCAGAACCCAAGGGCTAAGCGGTCGGAACTGGGGCACCTCTGGGTTTATCAGGTGCCCATAGAGCCCTGAGCTCTTGCTGTGCAGAGGTTTGCATTGTTCCCAGCCAAGCATGTGAGAAGGAGAGGAGCTGTTTACTCAACAGAGTTCAAAACTGTGATTGCTGTTACTGCTTTGTGTAACAAAAAGTACAGAGAATTGTTTCCTAAGACTGTGTTGGAGCTGTGGTTTGATCATGCTGATAGTTGGTGTGTTAGGAGCCTTTGGTATTAGCAATTACTCCTAGTTGCTAGGACTTTCTGAAAAACTTTTCTCGCCTCACACAATTCCTTGAGAAAGAAGGTTGCTCTCTGCTGGGTCTCTCCATCTGAAAAGCTCCGCTCTCTTTTGAAGTTTTCTAAGCAACGTTTCGGATGCACAAGACAAAAAAAATAAGCAAAAAGGGGTTGTGATTTGTTTAGTTTCTTAAAAAGTTTAAATTCAGGTTAAGCACCTTTCTGTGCACAAAATGAAACTTCCTGATAGATATAGATGAAGTTTTTTATTGTTTTTCACATTTTTTTCTTATTTGCCAAAGTGACTTGGCATTATCAAATTGTATCTTGACTTTGACAGAAAAACTGTCTCCTGCCCAAACCCGGCTGTTATCTCAATATGATGATAAGGTTTTCATGTAATTCCGTTCTTTGAGAAACAAGTGTCAGCTCACGGTGACGTACAGCCCAGGCAAAATACCAGCTCACTTCAGAAGAAATCTGCCCAGAGCCGCAGACAGGGCACCGCGCGTTGGGCACGGGGACCCCTCTGTGCTCAGGCAAGGTGGGGTTCTACAGCGGCAGCAACGTGCCCGTGTTAGTGGGGAACAGATAATTCCACAGCATCTGATCTGTGGCTCTCACCATGTAATTTAAGAAATTAATTACTTCTCATGAGCAAAAACTATTAAACAGGAATTTTGAGTTCTGTGATTTAAAACACTTTGTTAAGAAACAAAAGCAAAACACAACCCAATTCACAAATACCCAAACTGACTTTTCTTCCTGATTCCAATTAGGAGCTCAAATAACTCTCTTGAACAGAATTCTTCCAGGCCAGTGTTTCTATCTTAAGTGCATTCCCCCATTCCCCCAGTGTGTGCTGGAGCCCAGAACCCCCCACACCCTGGGCTGCCTCCCCAGCCCCGTGGGCAGCAGGGTGAGGGGGGCATTCTGCCCCTCTGCTCTGCGCTGGGGAGACCCCCCCAGTGCTGCCTCCAGCTCTGGGACCACCAACAGCAGGAGGACATGGAGCTGTTGGAGCGGGGCCAGAGGAGGCCCTGGAGATGCTGGGAGGGCTGGAGCCCCTCTGCTGGGAGGGGGGGCTGAG
>JAOTQQ010000071.1:1008384-1046880 GCA_026546715.1 Gallinago undulata | reverse complement strand
GGGGTTCAAGGGCAGGTTGGAGGGGGCTTGGAGCAACCTGGTGTGGTGGGAGGTGTCCCTGCCCAGGGCAGGGGGGCTGGAATGACATGAGTTTCAAGGTGGCCTGCAGACACACGAAGGGATTGGAACTCCACCGACCCGTGACTGTGTTTCACGGAGCTCCCTCTCACACCAGCACTGCCTGGTTCCACTGCTGAGAAATTAGAGAAATAAAAGCTCGATTGTTTTGCAATGAATTGCAGCGAGGCAGCGCTGTCAGTTTAATTAGCTCTTAACTCCACGCTCGGAGCCTCTAATAAAGGTGCTCGGGAGCAGGCAGTTAGCAGAAATAAAACAAATGGTGGCAAAGTTGTTTCTAACAGGGCTGAGGTTCTTCAGAAGGGAACGTTGTAGGGAGAACCTCCCCAGCCTCACCAAGCCCGTAGCCAGCTGTGTGATGCAGAGCACAGAGCGCGGGGAAATGGGCTGGAAAAGCTCACACGCTTGGGCCCCGTACAAATTACTTCAGGGGGAAACTTCCTCCCATAAAAAAGATCAGCTTAGGCTGAACATAAGTCTTATTTTTCAATGTTTCCAGTGGATTTTGGCAACGGATACCCTGTGGTGGCCTGTTAAACTATGTAAGATATCATCTTTAAGGATTTTAAAGGAAAGATTCCTAGAGGCATGTCCTGGATAATAACAAATCTCTCAAGAGGACTTGAATCTGCAGAAGAGGAATCGACTAAAACCAACAAATTCATGGTTGCTTACTTATTGACCGCAGCCCATGGGCTGTTTCAGTCCCTGCTGTAGCCTGGGAAAGTGGGAATGAAGGTTTAAATTTAATTTCTCTGACAATTTTGTTGCTGATGTGCTTCTTCGTGCTGATGGAAATGTGAACTCCAGGCGGTGCAACTGCGAGGGCAACCGAGCACTGGCACAGGTTGCCCAGGGAGGCTGTGGACCCTTAGTCCTTGGAGATATTCAAAAGCCATCTGAACAGGGTCCCGGGCACCTGCCTCTAGGTGGCCCATCTTGGACAGGGAGGATGGACCAGATGCCCTCCAGAGGTCCCTTCCAACCTCACCCATTCCATGATTCTGTGGACTGGAGTGGAGTCCAGCCCAGAATGGGCTCAGAAATGCTTCTTCACTCTGGCACTAATGAGCTGCTCTCTTCAAGTCCCTGTTTCCTGAGGTGGATCTGCTTTTAGATGGAAAGTCTTGGATGTAAGTGCCCATCATGCTGGCAGGTTGGGGGAAGTACAAGTAACTGTGGCTCCAAAGGACAGAGAAGTCTTAATCTACTTTTGCCTCTCTTTTTTCTCCCCACAGAGAATGAGTGTGGTGTGCCCGGCCGGCTGGGTCACCTCTGTGGGTGTCAGAAGAGGGGGAATAATTATTAATTTTCACTTGATTCATTTTACACCTTTTCTGTCCCCTGGCCACCTGAAATTCTACTGAGCAGATGACAACCTCCCTGGAAATGAGGCATCAGCGAACCCTTGAGAGAGAGTTTTTTGGGCTGTAGCTTACAGTGCTACAGATCATTTACAGCATTTGTCGTTCAAGATTATAACTGCTTTTATTTCAGTCTTTGGCAACACTATGACGCCCGCACTGGAGGGACAGTAAATACCTAACTCAGATGTTTACAATGATGAATCAACCATTATGACTTCTGAAAAGTTTGTTTTCTGAAAGTATTTGCTCTCTTTGCTCGAAACATATTGTTCACGCCAACACATTTGCTGGGAGGTTTGCAGAAAAACCAGACAAAACAGATACAAAGGAGGAAACGCATACGTTTTAAAACGGGAGACTCATTTTTCTAAAAACATTTGTATGTTTCTCAAAGTCTCCAAATATGAGCCGTTTTTTTCATTTCACGGAGACAGACTTGCAGCCCAATTAGACTTGACACGCATTAGGAAGCAAGACCCTCCAAATTCTGCTGCTGCAGGAGAAACAACATGTTGCTGTATCCAAAACATCCAGAGGGGAATTATGCAGAGACATTACTCATCACCGAAGCAAAGTCTTAATTGCGAGTTCCCATCGCTGATTTACGGCTGCACCAACTTCTCTCCCTCCGTGTCTCCCCTTTGGCAGCAGGAAAAGGCGTCTGCCTGCCCTGCAGCCGTGGCCCCTGGGACCTGCCCCCCATTCCCCGTGCGTGTCCGTGAACGTGCCAGCACGGAGCGGGGTCCCCTCAGCCCGTGACACCAGCTTGGTGGCCAGCGAGACACGGAGCCCCGAGGCACGAGCTGAACCCTGTGCCCCCGTGTTGTGGCCGTACCCACACCACGTCTTCTGCTGGGGGGGAGGAAACTGGACACGGTCTGACTCCCCGCATGAGCAGAGGTGATTCGGGGTTGCTCTCGCTCACAAACCTCCTGTGGACTTTCAAATATTGACCGACGGCGCCCATTTCTGGAACACGCAATAAAAGCTGTAATTAAATAAATAAATAAATAAATGCTTGTACCTTTGTGACTGCAGAGACAAGCCTGAAAATGTGACACTGGGGTAGGTGGATGGCTGAGAAACAGAAATAATACAAAAATTAAAGGAACCACAGGCTCTGTTCCGTGACTTCAAAAGAAATTAGAGGATGGTCAAATCCTTGAAGCAGAGGTTCTTGAAGCAGACTCTACCAGTTTGCCTTTCTGGCCGTTGGTGTTGACAGGAAAGTCATAAAGTTGTACATAATTTTAGAAAAATGAGCAAAACATAATTTAGTACTTTGTGTAGCTTCAATTGATGATTTTTGGGTTTGAAAACAAGCTCCGAAGGAGTTCATGCAGTTGCTGCAAAGGGGAGTCCATTGTCTGTGCTTGGTGCTGCTGGATCTGCTCCTCCCTGGGTCCCGGCTGACCCGGGCTCTGTCTGAAGAGGAGAGGTTTGTGTCCTTAGTGCCTCCATCCTGGCTGTGGAACCTGCCAGGATTTGGGCTTCCTTGTCCCCTGCTCTGCCTGACACAGGGAGAGTCCTGGGACATATCCCGCTGTCCGCATCCCGGCACGGGGACACCTGCGGCACCAGGGCACGGAGGGAGAGGTGGTCATCAGCCACACACAAGGTGAGCAGAGCCAAACCCCCGCAGGGAATGGCCAGGAGCCTGGGCCACCCAAGGGCTGGAAAAGAGAATTCACTAGGGAGGAGAAAAAGGGGGAAAAAAAAATCAATTTAGCTCCCCTAACGCCCCCCCAGCAGGCTGGGAGGGGGTCCCTGGGGCAGGGACATGCTGATCCCTTGGGAAAGGGCTGTGCTCCACGGAGCAGAGCTTGTCCCTGCTCACTGGGAGAAGAAGGGGCAGGAGGGAGGAAAGAGAAAGGAAGTGAAATATGGAAAAACAAAACCGAGGAGGGAAGCGGAGAGAGGGAGAGATGAGGGCAGAGCCGTTGGAGGTATCTGGCCTCCCCGTGCAAGTCGGAGGGGAGCTGGTACCACACCAGGTGGTTCAAGCAAAGTCTTTGCAGCCTGTCCAGTGTCCTCTGGTGGGGGCATGAGACCTGCAGCCCCACGGTCCCTGGCTGGGGCTCTCAGCCCGAGGAGCTTTCACTTCCCATCCACTCCTGAGCTCCACAGCTGAGCTGCTGGGAGGCCACGGAGCGCAGCCCCTCGCGATGCCATGGCTCCAGAGCAGCGAAGCAAGGCGAGGAGAGGACAGGGGCTGCCCGGGCACCTCAGCACAGCCGTGGCCTCCCCTCCTCTACAGCTCTGGGTGGGTGGCTCTGCACAAGTAGCATCTCAATCTGGGGAGTTCACTGCCTGGGGCTTGTGTGTTTGATTGAGAAGCGAAAAAATAGAAGAACCCTTTGATGTTCTGCTGTGATGTCAGGTGCCCTTTCTGAAGGGATGCTCTTTCTGGAGAGGTGTGGGGCTGGCACCAGACCAGCGGGAGAGCGAGAGACCTGCACACCCTCCGGAGGGGAGCGGGGCAGCAGTGCCTTTCTCTCCTGCAGGGTTGCAATGGACCATTTTGCCTGCTTTTTGGGAAAAAGCGGGAGGTTTCTTTTCCTTGATTACGTGAATAATTAGATCTGTTTCAGTATTTGAAAGAGATTGCTAAACTATCATTTCAGGAGAGCCAGCTTGTGTTGGGTGGTGCCATGAGCCGTAGGGGTGGGAGAGAGGAGCCCGGCTCAGGTGTGCCCCATCTCAGGCTCCTTGAGGGAGTTAATCAGGCTCTTAATTGTCCTCAGGTGGCCTCTGACATGGTCAGAGCTCAGGCCCAGCTGCCTCAGGTTCCCCATTAGCCCCTCACCAGTCTCCATTTCGCCTGTTTGCAGCCCGGAGAGCAGCCTGATCCCGGTGGTGTGGGATCAGGACCTGGAGCCTTGCAGAAGTTGGGTCTTTGTTTTCCAAAGTAAAACCTGGAGTCCTGGCCCCTTCCTGCTCCAGGGTGTGCAGCAAGCAGAGCGCTGGTGGAGGCTGGGAGGGTGATGGTGCATAAGGTAAGAGCGATGTTGCTGGTATATTTGGGTTTATTTTGTTACAGACCCTGCTCTGTGTGTGGCTGGAGGGTGAGCTAATGAAAAGAAAAGCAATGAATTTTTTTCAATTATTTCTGTGGAGATTACTGTACATTTCCAGGTTTTCTGCTGGTTTCTCTTGGCTCTATGCTTCTGAGGTTTTGTATTGTGGCGTTGGGCCCCTTGTCACATCTGGTGAGACTGAGAGCTGTGACTGCACCTACAGACTCAAAAATACTGAGTTAAAGCAACAAATGTGATTGTATTTTTTTTTTCCCTTGGACAAAAACTACTTGAGGCAAACTTGTGAAACAGTTTCACACAAAAAAGCTGGTCAAAACTTGGAAAAGAAAACAAAGGTTTTAGTCCTTCTTTTTTTCCCATTCCAAAATACCCCGTTTTTAAAATGTGTCCATGATACTTTATTTTTAATTTTTCCCAGAAGATCAAACAAACCAAAAGCGTTTCAGCTTGGGGCTGAGCAAGAAATCTTTGATTGGCCCCAAATAATGGTGTTTTGTTGTTCAGCGTTTCATTTTCCTGAGGCCAGCAGCACGATCATTTGGCATCAATCAAGAAATGCTTTCAATTCTTTGCCCATTTGTGGTCTGATAGATCCTCCCCGCTCTCCTCCCGCTCCGCTCTGTCACGCTGCGGGACCCCCGCGCTCTCGGGGCTTGTGCCTCCAAGGGTACAACTGCTCCGGGACTCCAGGGGCTGGGATTTCCAGGTGCCCAAGGCAGTTTTAGTCTGTGCTGTCTGACCCCAGCACCCAGTTTGTTCCCACCATAATTCCTCCTGCCCCCGGCATCCAGCAGGAAGGAATCTCACCCATTAATACAAGAATATTTCTCTTCTCGTCGCCGCAGGATGTAGTAACTTGGAAAAAAAAAAAAAAAAAGCAACACATAACAAACTTCTGGGAAGGAATTTGTTCTATTGTTATTTAGAATAGTAGTAGTAATAATAATGAAAACAAATATTAATAACCAGACAGGGCCAGTGCTGGGAGCAGGCAGAATTACTGCAGCTGCTGGGAGCAGCAGAATAGCCGTGTCCTGCCCCGGGAGCAGGACTCTGCTGGAAGAGCCATGGAAAGCCAAGGCTGCTGCTCCAGGACAGAGAGAAGGCTGAAGGACACCAGCTCCTGCCAGAAGTGAGATCCTTCTGAGCCCTCTCCCCTCGGGGAAACTGTTCTGGCTACTTGCCCACGAAGCCCTGAGCTGCTCCCGCTTTTTCCGTGTTGTGCCCCAAGGAGTTTTATAGACTCATGTGATAATCCCTGGGCCCGAGAACAGTAAAACACAGCATGCCTCAGGCAAACATCTCAGAGCACTTTGCAAATATATATATATATTTATTTTTTTTAATCATTTCCTTTAACACAGAAATCAGGTAAAGGAGGAGTTAATTGCATGACCCAAGTGAATGTACCAGGCTGGTGGCAAAGCTGACTGAGACATTAGTCTTCATTTATAGAGCCACGAGAGCGCCTCCGAGTCGATAGCAGTGTATATATTCCCGTCCTACAGATAAGAAACAGGACAGCCAGGCAAAGTTTCCTTTATTTGTATAGCAAACTAGATGTATTATTATTTTGGGGTGTTGTTTGCAGGGGCAGGGAGGGGGAAGTTTATTTGTAATACATCATCCAAATATTTGTGTGCTCAGTGCAGAAGTAACTGTTCAATCACGGAATCACCCAGGTTGGAAGGGACCTTTAAAGATCATCTACTCAAATATTTCAGTGTGTGAGACGGAGCGGGCGTGAAGAATGTTGTCGTGCGACGCAGTGGGTGGAAGGGAAGGGAGTTGTGCAATTAAGTGCAGCGTGTGATGTCTAAGGCTTTATTTATTTACTTTTCCCCTGGACTTAGCAAAATCTCAATAGGCATAGGCAGGGCAAACAGCTGATCTCTATTTGAATTTTGGGTGTAGCTCTCCGTGGGTGGGTTTTTCAAAATTAGTCTGTATTTGCAGAGGAACCCGAGTGCAGAACTCCCGGGAGCTGAGCTGGACCGTGTCCCTCAGCTGGGCAGACTCAGCAGGATCAAACACACGTGGACAGGACGAGTGGTCACAGCCTTAAACTGCCTCTCAGGAAACTGAGGTTAAACGTTGGGAAAGACTTTCTAGCAGTGGAGAAAGAGGAGAGTTGAGTATTACCAGAAATTGCCGTGGGAGGTCGTGCACCCGTGTCACTGGAGGCTTTTAAGAACAGGTTAGAAAAACGTCGGTCAGGAATGATGTAGGTGGAGTTGGTCCTGGCTTGGGTAAGAAGCATGAATTAAATCACCTTCCAAGTTCCCTCCCAGCCCAATTTTCTCTGCTTCTGCAGTGTTACGTAGTAGTGGTTGGCAGATAAATTATAATATTGTGATTATTTTTTTTTCTTTCCTAAAGTAGATGTTTTGAGTTCTCTCTCCAGGGTAGCACAGCTACAGGTGTCACTCAGGAAACACCCCTGAACAAATACATCTCAGAATTACTAAAGACACAAGCAAGCAGAACACCCTTTTTTTGTTTGTTTGTTAAGGGAATGAATTTTCAAGAGGAAAAAATAAGCCCCCAAAGAAGATGCATCAGCTTGGGGATGTTTATTCTCAAATTAAAAAAAAAAAAGAAATCTAGAGTGACTCAAAAGTTCAAATCTTTGGGGAGAAAGGAAAGGGAAAGAAGAGGAAGAAAAGCACAAATATCGTTAGAATAAAACCCTAAAAGAGGAGAAAGTCCTAAACAAATTAAATTATACATCTAACAAGCACAAACAGACATCTACTTTCAAAAGAGATTAAACCCAATTCTTCAAAGAAACAAAACCCAGCAGTAATTAGTAAATGCTTTTATCTCTTCTGGATTAGAGTACCCAATAAAGCTGAATTCCTAGAGGTGATGTTCCTCCTCCCCAGTTTCTGAATCACCAGAAGATGTTGTGTGAGCCTTTTTCTGCTCAGCTGGATGCCACCGCGGTGGGGCTGCTTGGGCTGTCCTTGTTGTGTTTATCACAAAATAAGCCGTGACTGGCCCCACAATGTAAAGATGAGGAAAAGAACCTTGGGAAACTGGGACTTCTCCCGTGACGTTCCTACCGGTTACAAATTGGGCCTTAAAATCCTGCTGCTCTCCTGTGGTTTGAGACAATACTGGGTACTTTTGTAACCTCAGGAGAGAGGATGAAGTGGGAGCATAATGTGGGAAGGAAAAGTGGTAAGAAATAAAAATACTTTTCTGTGTCTCTGCTGGGGTGCGTGTGCCCTGGCCACGTAGGGCAGAACCAGTCTCCTCCATGGGAAGTGCGGGTCGTGCCGTGGCCACCGCTGGCCACGCTGCGGGGCTGGGAGAGCAGACCCTTACCCGGGCGGCTCTAAAATCCGAGTTCGGTGCTCTCGGGCAGAGCAGGATGTGGATCCCTGTCCCAACCCCGAGACCCGGGGAAAGCCTTTATTTACTTTCTGTGGGAAGTTTTGCGCCGGGGCTGACCCGCCAGTGACTGCTGTCGCTCGGGAGCGCTTTATGACCTGGCTAAACACACCAGAAACGCCCGAGAGGACACTCGGCACGTGTTTCACGCTCACACGCACTCACGCAGCCAGTATTTCAGTAAGTGTTTGACTTTTCTTTATGCCTTTGATATGTCCGGAGCATCCGCTGAGCCCGTAAGCCGAACGGGGGACTGGGGGTCCAGGAGGGATTTGCCCCCGGGGTGCAACTGTGGCCCATGGAGCTGCTTTTTCCGGGCAGAGAGGGTGGGAAAGCCCCCTCTTGCACTCTGCCTGCCTCCCAGGGGAAACAGTTAAGAAGAATCATCACCAGAAATATAGGTCAGGGTGGAAAAATACAACTCGGGAAATACTTCCAAAGTACTTGGGAGGAAAAAATGAAGATCAATTCATGTGCTGCTGCCTTTGACTCTTCAGCCAGATGTGATGGGGCAGCCCAAAGCCTGCTCGCTGGGCTGGGAGGTTTAGCACCCAGATAAAGAGAGGCAAACGCTGCCAAAAATTGTCTCCAGCCAATTCCTCCAACCCAAACGCTCTCATCACTCTTCTATGGATTTAGACATTTCCCAGCGGACGGCTTCTTTTTCTTTAGTTCCCATGTTTCAAGAGACTAAGTCAATCTGCTCCAGCAGAGGTGCCCGGGCTCTGAGCTGTCAGCAAGGTTCATATTGGGAGCATTAATCATCGGGTAGTTGCTGGTTCTTCATTTCCTTTTGCTAACAGGAGGTCTCAGCTGTCTCTGCTTTGGAGACAGAGATCTCTCTGACCCGCACGAGGAGGAGGAAGGACGCAGCTCCGGAGTGAGCGTGGGAAGGGAGACCTGCCACCTCTGCCAGGGGTTTAGTTGTGCTTCAAACGTGGGGTGGCTCCAGCCATCCCAGAAACCTCCCCCCTCAATCCTTTCTGCGAGTGCTGGTGCCTCCCGAGGCTCTGCAGCGCGGGGTTCTGCTGGGCTGGGATGCTCCTTTAGAACAAAAACTTGGCCAACGTTTTCATTTATGCATCCAACGATGGATCAGGTACCAGTCAGGGCCGTGGGGTGGTTGTTCTCTCAGACGCGTACCTGAGCGAGAAGTCACGGTTATTTTGCTCATCACAGAAGAGACACAGCTCTGTGATTCTTGGGCACGTCTGTCTCTTCTCTGTTTCTCCTTCTGATGTCTTTTCCCTTATTATTGAGATAAATTCTTGAGATGAAATGAGCTGAAGTCATCCTGGGAAAGTTTATTGTCACTCTTATTATTGAGATATGTTCCTGTCATTAGTAACGGGGGTAATTATTAGTAATAGTGTCATTTAGTGTTTATACAGACGTGTGTGCGCGTGGTACTTTCCAGGTAAAAATTATTGTTGTTCTATTGAGATAAAATTCACAAGCTCAGCAGCTGTGATCACTACCCTCTGTTTGATGAAATAACATCTCTGTAAAACAGGATCCTCTCCCGCGCTAAAAGGAGCCGTGGTGACTCTTTGCAGGCAGAGGCAGGCGAGCCGTGAGCCCGGGCTCTCCCGGTGAGCTGGGCAGCAGAAAAACACAGAAAACATCGCAGCACACGTGAAACCACTGCTCTGTACGTGGTGGGGACGTCCCCAGAGCAAGGCAGCTCCCACCCAGAGCAGCTCACAGCCGTAAAAGTGGTGTTCTTGGCTGTCACAAACTGCTGTGCTTGATCCAGCCATCACTGGGGTTCGTTCCTTGGCCTGGGCTGTGGGAAGAGGCGGCCGGGGCAGCTGCAGGGCTTGGTCCTGCAGATCCTGGGCTGGTGTGGGCTGCTTGTCTCACCTGCCTGGGCTTTGGGTTGGCTATTTGTCTTTCTGGTTTTAGGCACCTGCCCGATACATTTATCAGACCAAAGGGGCACTACTTGTACCACAAGAAAAGCGGATCTCGCTTAACTCTGTCTGAAATGTGAGATTGATAAATAAAAAAAAGTTAAAGGCCGCGTTGGGATTGAGTGTTCGGATGTGTCTGTCATAGCCACTTTAAGTACATTTCAAAATTAAAATGTGGAGAGCCTGAAAACGCATTCCTAAAAGCCTTTTCTGATTCCTGGGCCAGCTTCAGAGAGGCAGGGGTTTGCCCCAGGAGGAGGCAGAGCCGTGTTTCTGCGCTGCCTCTGGCGCTGAAGCTGTTGAGTGTTCCCAGGGCTGGTACCTCTCCGAACCCACCCAAAGTCCTGCGGGGGCTCGGCAGCCCTGGAGGAGACCCCGAGCAGCCGGGCTCTGCCTCTCTCTGCAGCGTCCCCCTGTATCTCCTGGAGAAGGCAGCGCTCCTGGTGCTGCAGCGTTAGGTAACGCTCAGTGGCTGCTGTTGCTGCTCTCCCATAATTGCCAGAAACATTGCTTTAAGAAGTTACAACTTCCTGGAACGATGTGAAAAATGAACCATTTAGAGCACCAGTGAGTAATAGGTAATTGCAGGCTGGAGCATCTTTAATCACTTTCAGCCTTAAGTATATTTTTGAAGAGTGGGGCTCATTATATACCTTGCAGATCTTGATGGAGTTGTACGTTTCTGGTAGCCTAGATTACAAATGAAAAAAGAACTTTGCGTAGGGAGGGTGCTGGTTGGTGATTCCAGCACAGCCTGCCCTGCGGGGACAGAGGTTTAACTCCCCACTCCGCTGCGGGCCTCGGTGTGACCACGGGAAAGTCACAGAGGTCTGTGTATGGGGGGACTCTGGTGCTGCAGCACCACGGTTTGAGGTCCCTTGAAGCCCAGGCCCTGTGGAGTCTGACCCCCCAGGTGTATAAACGTGTAAGGAGGACAGGAGTGACCCCAGAGGCTGTGTAGGTAAGCGTGATGGACACCAGCCAGCAGAAGAGGCTGCACATCAGCTCTGTTGCTGCCCAGAGAAATCACTTCGGGGACCTCCAGCCACGAGCCCGCTGAGTCTCACTGTTGATTGGGCTCTGTTTCCTGCAGGAAACTGATCTACAAATGAAGATAATAATTGTCTTCTCAGGCACACGGGTAAATACATTGATACAAGGAGCTCCGCTGTAGCTTCCAAGTGGTGTATATATAGACATTTAATAGAAAAAGGGTGAAATGGGCATTTTCCTTTCAATTAATATCCACATAGCATGTGTTGCTGAGCTTGAGCGTGCTCTGTCCCTGCACGATATGTGATCTAGGAGCAAACGGGACCGGAGGGACTGAGATTTGCTTTGCAGAAGGCTCCCAGCCCCTGGATGCCCTTCCCACACCTTTGCCCAGCGCCTGCCCCATCTTCTCCCATCTGCTGGTGGCTCTTCCCACCCGGCAGGACCACTGGCCAGCACCTTCTCGGCGAAGGTGATGTTTCTGCCGGAACCGTTGAAAGCGAGGAAAGCACACCACCTGGCTGTAGTGAAGAGGAGCGAGGGGACCTTGCTCCAGCCGTGGCCGATGCCATCGTCCTTCCCTTCCCTGCGCTCTCCCCGGAGCTATGTCTGGAGCAGCAGGACACACGCTGCCTGTCTGCGCTCCCACCGCTGCCCTGAAACCTCTGAAACTCCCATACCATCCCTCTGCTTGTGGTTCACGTGCAACTGCCCTCAACTCATTACCAGCGTGTTGACGAAAACTTAAGATATTTTCAAATATGTGTTCCCATTGTATGCCCAAGGCATTTCTTGCCAGCAAACGGAGTCCTCGTCCCCGTCCCCCTCCTCTCGTGGCAGCGAGACCCTGAACGGGCTGTGCACAGCCTCAGCCGAGCATCTCGCCCCCATTCCCGTGTTTCTGGGCGTTATATACGGCACCTGACATTTTGGGGAGCAAAGGGAGGGACAGCAGCCCAAGCGCTGGAAGAGTTCTGTGCTTTTAAATAGGAGTTATATTGCTGGAGCAGGGAAGGACAGTGTTTAAAGGACTCCCCGCGCCATCAGGAACCTGGCCACGTATATGATTGGCATTTGCACTGCTAATGAGACCATTTCCATTGTAATGAGCTCATTACTATTTTTATTGCTATTGTATTTTGCATGTTTCCCAAATCATGTAGGGAGCTGCTTCTTATTTCCACTTTCCTTTTGTACCTTGGATACTCTTGGGGCGATCCCAGTGTCTGCACAAGGCAGATGAATGAATTAACCCCTGTGGAGAGACTGGGGAGGGGTGGCTGCTCTCAACTGGTCACGGAGGGGGAAGGAGAGGATGGAGTCGTGCCTGGAAACTAATTCTGCAAGGGGTTCTCATGCTGTTCTGGAAACCAACGACAAGACATTTTATGAATGTATCTCCTAGTGTGGAATGTCTGCACAAAATTAGTCTGTTCCTAAGAGGATGCTTGGCAAAGATATTATGCTCTTTGTCAACTGTTTCTTCCAAATCTTGATTTGGATCTGACTTTGTTTCTCTGCCGTTTTGCATTTAATAAGTTTTGGATATGATAAGGCAAAGAAGTGCTGGCTTTGCAGCGGTGCTCAGGCTCCCAGTGTTGCTCAACTGGTCTGATCTCAGGTCCCCCGAGATCCTGCTTTCCTTGTCTGAGCTCCAGACCCCTGTGCAGTTGCTCCCAGGGGTGGCTCTCTCTGGCTTCCAGTGGTGCTGGTGGCGTGGGCTGCCTTGGCTCCAGCTCTCCCCATTACTATTCCAGTTGCCTTCTCAGCGGCCGCTGCCTCAGCTTCATCTCTCGGGGGGTACCAGGACCCTGGAAATAATCCCCTACCACCTTTCAGGCCACGCGGCCTCAGTGACACGCCACGAGGTGCAGCTCAGAGAGGGGATCAAGAGAGGAGGCTGTGGAAGTTTGATGCATTCCTCATCAAAATAACATACCTTTGCCCGGGCATCTGCATCTGAATTCAGACAAGGATTTGTCTGTGCATGACCCCTCCAGACACACCCCCCCCCCCCTCTTTTTTTTTTTTCCTGTTCTATACAACCCAGACACATTCTGCAAAGTCATGTGTGAAGTCCAAGAAATGCTTAAGAAAATTAATTGCCACCAAAGAGAACACGAACAAAAATGTATGTATGAACATCTGCTCGTTGTTGGAGCTGCATTTTGAATCTCAGGTTTGTTATTTTGTTAGTTTGAAGCTGTAACTCTCTGACAGGGCTCCTTCTGTCTCCCTCATTCCCTCTGAGTCCTCTGGCTGCTGAGGCATCATCACTCTTTCAAGCCCAGGGTTATGGCTGGCCCGGTTTTAATACCCTGTAGACTTTGGTGGCATCTGGCAGTAGTAGTGCCAGCTGTTGCAGAGAAGATAAAGAAGAAAGCAAGATATCAGAGTTTAAAAAAAAATAAATTATAAAACTAGGTGACTGGGTGTGTTCAAAGACTCAGTCTCCCAAATTTATGCTGAAGGGAAATTTGGATGCAAAACTTCTGTGCCTTTCAGATGAACCTTCTGCTACCTTGGATATCTCTCCGAGGTCACAGGAGAGAGAAATAATATAAATGTGCAGAGGGACAGAAGTACATGCTGCATCTCCTTCAGGAATTGAGTAATTATTGAAGTGAGCCTAGAGCCTTTTTTCCCCAGCATCTTAGAAATGTCTCGGTGGTGGTGTTCTTTTGTGAGCTTTGTGCTGCACTGATATTTTATGTTTAATAACGTGTGGAGTGAAACAGGAGAATTGGTGAGAATTCTGCTTCTGGCAAGATTATCCTCACTTTGACCGGATGTAACAAGTGTCTTTTCTGCAGGAGTCTGTGGGTGCTTTGGGGTTTGTGACAAACTGCTGTGGGGTTTGAGATCCAGACCAGCAGGAGCCACCTGAGGCTGGTTCCTTCCTCAGGAAGTTGGGAGAAGGGGAAGGAGAGAGAGGGGAGCAAACTGGCACCCCTTAAACTGCTCCTGCACAACCAATATCCCAAGGGAATTCCTGGAAGTAATACAAATAGTCACCCACCGGTCTTTCCTCCATGGAGCTGCTACAAGCTCAAAAAAAAGACCTTTTTTTTTTTTCCCTTTCAGCTACTTGATTTCCACCTTTTCTCCCTGAGTCTGATACCTCGTGGTGGGTTCCCATTAACTTATTAGTGCTTTGCACACCAGTGCTGGACACCAAGGTCACACAACCTGTCTCTCGCCAGGGCTCGATAGTAGCTACAAGAAGGGAAAGGGAAAGGAAAGGAAAAAAAGAAACTTATCCAGGCTGCTATTTTTTTCCAGAAACTGGCAAATTTTTATATGTGACTGCTGCACTAAGAACCTCAGTGTTTGATCCCAGTGGGAATCTGGAAGGATGGGGTAAAAACGTCAAGCACATCTTTTCCAAACCACAAAAGGATTTTGGTAAAGGACATGTCAAAGCAGGAAACTAGTATGGAAAAAAAAAACCACATTAAGTGGGTGTTGATTAAAACTCCCCTTTCACTAGTTCTTTGTATATTTATTATATTTATGACCAAAACTCTTTGAGTTATCCAGTCCCTGGGGTTGGGTACATCTCACGCTGCAGTTTACCCGAAATGCTTGTACCACACAGGACATGGGAGAGATGCAGGGGATTAAAGTGACAGGGGGGCAGCATATAAAATAGTCCAGAATTCCAGTCACTTGATGAACTTTATTTTTAGAACGTGCTTGATAGCTGATGATTGAATGTGTCTGGTTAGCTCTGACAGACCTGGTGAAACAATGGTGAGGACACTGACAAACTGGTGTCACTGGTGACTGACGACAATATTCTGTTCCTGTGTGCCATTTCTGACACACAATGATCCAAGTGTCATCTTTTGATCACTTTTTTTATGGCTCATTTCTTTTTTTTCCTGGTTCTTTTGCCTCTCAGCTCGTGACAGGAGGATAAAATGTCACCCCAGGACACCTCTGTCATAGTCCCTATTGTGCTTTTCCTTCTCCTTTGGAAGAATGGAAGCATTTAACAGAACTAAGGTTTTACTCAATGGCTGCGATGAGAGAGAGCCCCCGAGCCAGGTGAAGCACTGCCACCAGTGAGAACCAGTGGGTGCTGGCTCTGAACGCTCCTTGTGAAGATGAGGGCAAAAGCCTAAGTCAAAGGACGCTGAGCAGAGGAACCATATTTTTGCAAAGTCAGTGTCCCCTGTGGTTTTGCACAGTTTATTTCCTCTCCTGCCATTGTCAGCAAGGGAATGTTTTGTTTCCTTTATTCCTCTGAATTACAGTTGAGATTCAGCTGCCGTATCAATTTGGATTTGGGGCAGCAGAAAGCTGCTGTGCGTTAATGCTTATTGGACTTGACCTGGTGACCTGTTGTTTTGCAGGAGATGGCCTGCAGCTTTCATTCCTGACCTGGACTGGCCTAATGATTGCAGTTCCAACAGCAGCAGTGCTGTGGTTAGGGTCCTCAGTTACATTTTGTGTTCATTTTCTGTAGGTCCTCAGGAATGAGAAGATGTTGCAGCGCAGCCTTTCCCTGCATCACTCTGCCGCTATGTCGAACAAGAACACCAAAGAGATAAATCTCCCATAAACTTCTGGCCTCCTTTCAGCCAGTTTATGCGTTATCTGAAGCACATTCGGCAGCAAATTGCACTGGAACCCGATCGTTTGGATTTTCTATTTGTGCAACGCAGGGTGAGGTGAATTTGAATTCCCATCATCGATCCCGTCAGGTTTGCCGCAGGTGGTTACGTGCAGACGTGCAGAGGCTTCCTCCAGAGCGTGTCTATAGAGGGTCTGCAAACAAAACTGAAGTTCGCCTCCTACAGGTAAGGCTTTTAAAAAAAAAACACACCATGGCCCTACACGTATGGGTCTATGTTTTGCCCTTAGTATTTTGTCCTTAATTCAGCTATCAAAATCAAACACCTCTTGAGTTCCCCCAGACAAAACCACCGCTCTGAATTGCCTGGTACTGTGATATAAAGTCACAACGTTGGATTTCCTAGCTAGCCAACTCTGCTGTTTAATTAAGGTGCCTTTCCAAATCACCTCAACAGCATCATCGTAACACACGGGCTGAGATTCAGCCACACGGTCCGAACAGAGAGACAAAGCCACCACTGACTGTCTGAACACACGGAGAGCCACCACACACGGGCAGTGAGCTCAGACAGGCAGAGGTACAAAGACATGTCCTGCTTTGTAGGAACAGCGTATTTTTCATATTTTTATATATAATTCATGCATATAAAATGAACAGCAGTGATTTATTGCTGGAGAGAGACATTCAGAGCTTAAGCCCACCTGCACTGCTCACTGCTCTGCCTGGCTCGGGCTCTCCTGGGAGATGCCTTTGGCTGGAGCTCCAAAGCACTGCAGGAGGAAGGGACCCACGAGGAAGGTTTTACCTGGGGGAGGGGGGAGCTTTTACCAAAGGATTCCATTTCCTTCTGTTTAGAGTTTCAACTGAATTAGTGCCACCAGGTTGCAAATAATCGTTGCCTTTCCCTGTGCTTGTGGCAGAGCAAACCCTGCCAAGGAGAGTCTGCAGGCTCTTGTAACACACCTGGAAAGTGAACGGTGTATTCACCAAGGGAAAAAGAACCCTCAAGCAGATTTCCTTCCCCTCTTTATGCATAGGCAGCCATTTATTTTCTTCTAATATGCAAGACCAAGGGACTGTGCTCCAGTCAGTCCCTTTGATAGGTAACACAGCAAACAGCGGGTGACGCCAAAGGAGACGAAGCTGTTACTTCAGTTAAATTAATAATAGTTTTATAAAGAACATGGAGCTGTATGAATCACTAAGGTACATAGATCAAAAAATACATTAATCTGAGTAGGTACCAGTCTAGTTTCAGGGATGATTTGTGTGCAATACACACAATCTTTGAGATTAAGAAAATATATATTACATATTTATATGGGTTATGGTTATCAAAGAAGTCTGGGGGTGTTTCAGTGAGACTGGGTGTCAGCAAATGCCTATGAAAATCTTTTCCTGATTTATTAATTTGAAAAAGTGTCCAGAATTATTAGTCAAAGTCAAGGGGCATTTCTTCTTGAGCATTTCTAGGGCTCTCTGGTAGCAATATCAAGAAGAAATGTCTCCTTAACATCACTTATTTTTTACTATGACAGCATAACCTGTTCTTCCCCGGATAGCAAGGGTTAGTCGGACTTTTAACATCAAAGAATGAAACATATCTCAAAGCTGCTCATTAAACTCCTTCACTTTAACCTTGTATTGGAAAGGGATATGAAGCTCTTGCCGTTCTTCTCAAAAGCAGACCATAAGTAAAAATCTGGGATTGCACTTGAGACATTTGTTTTGGAAATCCCTGTGCATTCATCAAGGATTTTTCCCTGGTTTAATATTGTTGTCCTCATCTGGACAAAGCTGGAAATGGTAAAAACATCCCAATTTTAAATTTTCCACATTAACTCTTTCTCTTTGTTTTCCCTTTGCTGTTAAACACAGGCAGAAGTAGAACAGAAGAGAGCCAAGCCAGGAAGTTTGGCCTTTCAAGGAAGATTAAAACTGTTGACCAGCCAGGCTGCCAGCTGTCCCACACCCAAAGGGCTGTGGGAATTGCTGGGACTTTGGGGCTAGAAATCTCGAACCCCTTTTAGCAGGAAGACAGACGGTATCTCATGCAGACCCCACTCGCACGGGAAGATTGCTCCAGTCTCCTGGGACAGGCACGGAAGGGGCTTGGGATGTGGCCCTGAGAAAGCCCAGCAGGAACGGGGACTCCAGGGATCCCCTCCTCTCCAGGTAAGAGGGAAAATCTTGTTCAGTTTTACAGGCAAAAAATAAATATTTTTTTTCCTCTCCTTATTGCCCAGGATATAGAGAAACCAGGATTTCTCTACTATTTTCTTAGACATTTTTTCTTGTTAAACAGCCTGTCTTTCTCCCTTTTGCAGTCCTGCTGGTGAGCTGCGTTTGGCCAAGCAGGAGTGGGGCTCAGAGGGAGGAAAAGTGGAAGGAACCCTTCCAGGAAAAAAAAACCAACAAACAAACAACCCAAAAAAAACCCCAACATCCAAGCAACAGGACTTCATCCAAGGAATTCCCTGGATCCAACATGCATACGGTGATTGACTTCTGGAGCCGCCCATCTAAAGGACACCAAAATGAATACTTTTCCAGGAAAAGCTCCGTGCCAGCAGTATGGAACTCGAAGGTAGGATACGCTGGATGTCTTTGACAAGTTAATTGCTTGTGATGGAATCCCAGTTTCTTTCAAAAGTAGCTGGTGGGGAGTGCCCATGACACCACCTCTGTGGGCTGCCCTGGCACGAGCCGGGCGAGTTCTTCTTCCCTCATTCCTTGGCCGGGAATTCTGCCGTCACTGACACACGTGGGGCTCAGCTTCCCCCGCCGGCCACCGAGAATGGGAACAACACCCAAAATCTAACTGGGTGTTTCTCAAGGTCCCTGCCTGTAAGCAGGATTTTGGTTCAGTTAATTATAGACCTCTTCCCACGGCCTAATTCAAACTTTAACCCTGTGCTACCCACGCTGGGGGTTTTCTGGCCGATCCGGGGTTTCTGTGCTAGTGTATTTGTTCAAAGAGAGTAGATTTAATCTATGGATCCAAACTGGGATTACAGGGAAAGGTCACACGCCCCCCCAACTCTGCTCATCCTCACAGTCTCTCATTTCTTTTTGACATCAGCAAAGCCTGAATTCTAATATTATTTGTTATATTTCGGGCAGTTGACCTACGTAGTCAGAATCGCGGATTAGGAATTCATTTCTTAAGGCATTATGCAAAAATATAGCAAAAAAATGGCTCAAATGCTGCAATTCCACTTAAATTTAATTGTAAAATCAGGAAATCAGGACCGAGTCTGAGGAGAAGAAAATGCAATTGATGCTGGCAGACAGTTTTGGATTTTCGTTATTATTATTTTTCCTCCTGCATGAGAGCTTCTGTACACAGAAGAGTTGAGGTAGTGGATGGCTCCTCTGAGAATTCTGATATTTTGTACCAAACCAGATTACTCAGGAGCAATCAGAATGACCCCAGCTGTTGGCTGCTGCTGGAAACCTTGTAAATGGCTAAGGACTCCATAATTATAAGGAAGGAAGACCACATGGCTTAAAGGGACCAGTTAGTAATCAATTCCTACTGTGAAAATTTTTGTCCTAGCTATACAATATGTGTGGAAAAATGAAAAGCATGCATGAAAAAAATCAGCATTGCTTCATAAATGGAAAAAACCAAAGATCATTCAAAAATGAATAATGTAGCCAGCATGTTACGAAATCCCACTGTTTTAAAATAATGCCTACTTTAATTGTATCAATCTTATAAAATAATTTAAAAATTATTAAGAATGTGATATTCATAATTTTTCCATCCATTATAGAGCTTTTTTACATATATTTTGAAAACATTTTTAATCTGGTTAGCTGTGGAAGCAAACCAGATAAAACAAGATGACCTTTAACTTTATGCTGTTTTATCAAGATAGCATTTTGTGACAGCTTTTTAGTGTTCTCAGTAATACTAACAGCATGCAGTGCCTGAGCTTTCTTCAGAAACAGTAAAGGAAGTAAGTGGTGTATAACCCAAAAATAACGGATAGTCCTTTCACATTTTAATTTAGCACTAATTAGCTGATATTTTTCGCATATGTATTTAGAACACAAGAACAGCTCTAGCGGCCTGAGTAGATTTTGTTGCTGAGTTTAGGGAGATAAAGCAACTCTCTAAACCTCAGAAGACAAGTGAGTGCAATAAATGCTGCAGCAAATGAAACTGTGATTTTAGAATTCAGTGATATAGGGCATGACAATAAGACTAAAGCATCTCTGAGGTGCTGAAGAGCCCAGGTTGCCTGTTGATATCTATAGACATGAAAAGACAATGAGTTCACCCTACAGAAACCAAATATAAACATCCTGTAATGTTTTGGATTAGCGGAAACAAAGGACCCTTGAGAAGAGCAAGGCAGTGCTTCCTCTCGTTCCTGGTGGTTCCCTGCCTGCCCTTGGTGGAACTGGTGGCTGCAGAGCAGCTGTGCACTTTGCAGTGGTCCATAAGGACGTTGGTGTGAGGTCACCTGTGTCAGTAGTACCAGATCTCAGTTTCTCAGTCCCTCTGCTGGGAGGACAGGCTGAGAGAGTTGGGGGTGTTGAGCCTGGAGAAGATAAGGCTCCGGGGACACCTTATGGTGGCCTTTCAGTACTTAAAGGGGGTCTACAGGAAAGATGGGGACATGCAACAGCAGGGCCTGTTGCAGTTAGACAAGGGGTAATGGCTTTAAATTGAGGGAAGATTTAGACTAGATAGAAGAAAGCAGTTGTTTACACTGAGGGTGGTGAAACTCTTTGGAATAGGAGTGGTCTCCCATGATTATTTTTTGGTTTTTTTTTTAAGGGAGCGTGTCCCTTGGTTGAGCCCCTGTTACAGCAATATGGAGTAGTTTGCTCCAGAGCAGTGCGTGGACTCAGGTCCTTGTGTTTCCTTGTTCTTAAGATGTTTTGAACATTCCGTGTATCTTCAAAGGGTATTTTTCCTTTGAGATAAAGTTGTATTTCATATCCTCTGTTTTCTCAGCTTCTCAGAAAAGCTCTCAATAAGAGTCATGATATAAATATGATTTGTAAATGAGACACAGGCGTGGATCAATAACACCCTTCTCCTTGCTGCAGGGTAGCTTAATAACTGACAGATCTTCTCATAATTGTCACGAGGACAGGAGATGGTTTCATTTATTCAAGTGAAGTGTGTGAAGTCATCTGATGATGTGAGTTGACTCTGAGCTTTCTGTACTTGTTGCAAAATGTCCATATTCCTGAAGCGTCTTGCAGTCAGCAGTTCCAGAGGACGGGTTATTTGCAAAGCAGCCCCCACGTTATCATCCTGTGACACACAGATCTGCTGCCCCCGAGCTTCCAGCGCCGGCCTTTCCGAATCCGGAGCTAAATGGATTCTACCCCAAGAGCTGCATCAACCCCTGAACTGCAGCGACCGAGAGATTTGCTGTCGCTGAGGAAATTGGTCTCCTCCATATTTCTGTTGAATAATTTCCCGAGGACCTGTAGTGGTAGTACGGAGCGGTGCAGTGCTGGAGCTTCTGGGTAGTCTATGGACACGTAATCTTATTTTAGCAGAAACCCGGGTGCCCACAGACCTGCTCGTAGAGCGCAGCCGTGTGCTGTGCAAAGGGTCCCCCTGAGAGCAGCAGGACCCTCGGGCAGCTGTTGTTGAGCACGTGAAGGTGTATTCACCCCTCATTAACTCGCACCCACGGCTTCAGCAGAGCTGCTGCTTGGCTTCTGTTACGGTGAGGCTCAGGTCCTTCTCTGGTGGGCAGCGTCTCTCTGTGTAACAGAAAAACACAGAAATAATTGCCTTTCAGCACGGGGACTGCAGGACGTGTCAGGCCGCCTTAGCCCACCCGCTTAGAGGGTCTTACGCACAATTACTTAATTCTGTGGCTATTCACCCCTGCAGTGAACAACTCGGTACCTAGGGCACACTCCTGCTCCCCAGAGTGACCTGTTGGCCAATTCTTGTCTTGGATCATTTCAGACAGGAGGAAATAACAGTGAAGCAGATATATTACTTAGTGTAACCATGTTCCTTTGTCAGACTCTGCCACCCATCTCCCACTCCCCTGAGCACACTGGAAACCAGCCACAGACACCACTTCTGCTCCTGCTCTCACCAGCTTCCTTTTCATCTTCCGCAGTTGCTTTTTTCTCCCTGAAACTTCCACAGATATAAATCTGTAGGGGGCATGGGCTGTGCTTTGGTGCTGAATGAGGCCGAAATGGGCATCCCCGAAAGACCTGACCCGACTGCAACTTGTCACTGGCTTTTGTTTGCAGAAGAGGACGAAGACGGGGCAGGGACAAGTGCTGCCTGGGCAGATGGAGTGAAGACCAGCCCTCACCCTGCTGTTCCCTCACGCTCAGCGCAGGAGCTGCCAACGCCACGGGCTTTTCCCTGGCATGGCTGTTGTACGGGGGAACACGGTGGTCATGTCCAAATGTTATCACGAGCACCACTCTTGCCGTGCCTGCCCTCTCCACTCCTATCAAAGGGGCCTTTCAACAGGGATCTGCAAACAACCCCAGCCGGGACCTTTCCTGACCTCTGTCAACTGCATGCCCGTCCTGCCTGTCTCGTGCTGGGACGTGCCATCTCCCGGGGCGCGATGCTTCAGGATCACCTTGGCCCATCAAGAAGGGTCCCATGAAGGTCCCCAGCCGTTCCACCCCGATACGCGGGGCCGGGGGCCCTGCCCAGCAGCCTGGCTGTTGGTGGATGTGCTGTGGGGACCCCAGCCCGGATGAAACAGCCCGTGATGAATTCTGCAGCCCGGGGCTGGGGGGACCAGGTCAGTAACTCTGGAGAGCGCTGGCAGGAAAGCGCGGCGGTGCCTGAGTTTGGGGAGGCTCCGGGCAGCAAACCCTGCTCTCCCACCACCAGGGCTCCGCAGGGAAGAGGTGCCAAAAGAGGCCGGGTGCCAAAATCCACCCCTGCCACCTCCACTCGGTTGGCCAGATACCGCTGAATAATGAGCCGCATTCATTTGGTACAAGGCTCTCTTATCTCCTGTTTGGTTTGATGCAATAGATGTACCCTAGATAAAATAGGTGCAAATAGTACTTCATTGTAATCCCTGGTACAGGGAACTCAAAATAATGCACTAATAATGAAAGCTGCTGTAGTTGTGTACTGATTCGAGCTCACTTAAGGAAACTAGATACAAATCTCCTCTTGCTTGCTTTGGCGTGGGTGTTTTACCCCTCTCTGTTGGGTGAGACTCACGCCTGTTTGAACTGGTGCTCTGCTCTTTATTGGTCTGTGTTCCTCTGCCATAGCCCCGGAGTCTGTCTTTATGGAAAGAGCCACTGGTCTGTCTCTCATGCCAGAAAAGCAGAATGCATTGGGATTTTTGTAAGTTGAAACAGTGGTACCTCTCACCCCCCCAGCACATAATCCCACCGAATGTTCACCAGTGCGAGTGGAGGAGTTTCACCACCGACTGGAAAATGATACTGTGATATTCTTCTGCCAAAATACAGGGAATAGAGTGGCAGAAAGAAGGATTTCAAGGGAGATATAAAGCAGCAGGAAAGCTTGGGATGCAACCTGAATAAATAGTGTCATTGTGGCTCTGCTGAGAGCCAAAACAGGGCCCTTTGTTGGCGGAGGGCTGGCTCGGGGAGGCTGGGTGCTGCATAGTAAAGTACTTTCTCATATTACTTGATTTCTCTGCTAAGAATTAGGATTTTGTTATTTTCAGACAAACAGAACTACATCAAAGATACCTGACTCTATAAATCTTTCTTGCTTCTTAAGGAAACAACAAAGTTTCTGTCTAACCTTTAGGGACAAAAAGAAGTAATGTTGTTGAATACCTCACCATATCCATTTCCTGTTTTGTTTGATGGGATGACTATGATTTACAGGATTTCTTTATGAGACCCAATTAAATATAGAATTTATAATATTCATGCAGTTTCTGTGCCAAATATACATAGTGCTGATACAGCAGGGATCTCAAAATATCAACCACCTGCTTGGAAGGAACAGAATTATGAATACATCTCCTTAAACAATAATTCATCATACTCAGAAGCCTAAAGTTACGCTGCTCTAGAGCCAACACAGCTGCTTTATCATCTTATTTGGGGGATACTGCTGACTTCTAGTACTGGGCATCATTCTCGCAACTCATGACTGAGACTAAATTCAAGGATTTAGAAGCCTAGGAAGCAGCACTGAGTTTGGCAGGAAGGCTCCTGGGCTTTCAGAGGGCAAGACTACGCTTCTGTTACACTGCACCAGGACCCTGAACCCGTCAGCCAGAGTTAATGCATTCACTGTGACAGTGGGAAATGGGGAGAACCTCTGCATGGTTCTTCAAGGACCTCAAGGACCCTCATCCTTGATCACACATCCCCCCAAAAAGAGGGTTATGGGCTGGAGTCTTCCCTAGCTGAGGTCAGCTGAGGTACCACCTCAACATCTTTTTCCCCAGGGAAGGTTGCTCTACTCAAAATAATGAAATTAGTTTTAATCTGCATGATTTCCTTATGAGAGGACTTTGGTCTCAGGCGATTTAGGTTTATGGTATGTTCTCTCCAGACAGGTGGCACTAGAGCAGTGGGACAGACTGAAAGTACTCACAGCTGAGCTTGGGGAACCCACACACAGTCTGGGGATCTATGTGTGTGTGGCAAAAATTAAATCTCAGGACCTGAGTAGGGTTTTGAGGAACAAAAAATAGCATCACGGTACGATAGTGGCTTTAAGTCCATTTTTGCTGCAGGATCCTGAAAGGTGTTGGTCTAATTGGGCCTTTAGAACTTAGATCTTACCGCATCACCCAGCAGCCAGGTTCACTGATTAAGCAGCCTTCATTAGGAAGCTTTTCCAAATCTCTAATTTAAACCTTTGCTGCATGTGGAGCCACTCACATTTCTTCTCCCTTTATTGACCAGGAAAATATTTCAGAAGCACCCTCTTTGCAGACATTTTGAGAATTAGAAGACTATTATCATGTCGTTTTATTTCAAAGCTCTACAAATTCACCACTTTCAGCTTTTTCCTTACGAAAACGAAAATTTTCTTACCTTCTTTATAATGTCTATTGCTCTCCTGGAACCAGGGCTACTTTAGTCCTTCCCTTCTGTCCCTTTTCACCAACTAAAGGCATTTCAGGATGATTGCTTCTGTGCAGTGGGCATCGAAAGCTCTCTCAGTCAATAACTGGGGTGTCACAATGCCTTGTGGATGTTGATAAACTGTTTAGATGTACTGGGATAAAAGCCTCCTGAGGCATTTCAAACAGAGTATGAACAAGTCTAACATCACAAATACAATCTGTTGAGAAATCCCAACCTGTCAG
The DNA here is from genome assembly GCA_026546715.1 of Gallinago undulata. Classification (NCBI taxonomy): domain Eukaryota; kingdom Metazoa; phylum Chordata; class Aves; order Charadriiformes; family Scolopacidae; genus Gallinago; species Gallinago undulata. Next base: position 1,022,232 of record JAOTQQ010000071.1, on the reverse strand, counting down.
CAGTATCCAGGCTTTAATGCAGCTGCTTATTGCAAAAAGAGGAAAAAAACCAAACCACAGCCCTGTTTATTTTACCTGGAGCAGGTTTGCCTTATTATTACTCGGTCTTCCTCTTGGAAGCATGTTCCTGATGAAGAGCTTTTCCAGCCAAGCGGTGGACTTGTAGGGCCAGGTCCAAAGGACAGAGACATCTCTGCTCATCACCAGTCCTTGACAACCCCTCTGGACCCAACGGGCCAGCTCTGTTTGTGGTACAGAGAATCTGTGCCATTGTCAAGGCAGCGACCGCCCTCTTACCTTCAGGAAATAACCTTTAGGGTTTTAACAAATAAGGACAAGGAAGAGTGTTTTCATCCAGAGTGTTAATGCCTGAAGCATGAAAATAGAACTGGGGGCTGTTTTCAGAAACAAAATGTACGGCAGGCTGGGGATGGGGTGAGAACGCAGCAGGAAAGCTTCAGATTTATTTGAGATTACAAGGAGATTTGCTTATCTCATCCAAAAACCCCTTACAATCAGCGTTTTCATCATCTCTTCTACTGGCTCATTTTACCTTTTGCTCCTGAACTGTGCTGGAGGCTCTGTTCTAGGCTGGCGCGCTGACATCCGCGCTGTCTGCCTTCCCCTTCGACTGAAGCTCCATTTCAGTGATGCAGAAAATTAATTAGGGCATTTTATTTCCTTCGTATGTAGACCTAAATACTGTTTCTGAAGCTGCAAACATGGTAATGTTGTAAATGAATAATGACAAAATTAGTCTCCTTTTGCATGACTTCTGAAGCTGATAGTAAAAACAACCATGAAGGAATTGCGACACAAAAATCTGCTGTTTTAACCATACTGGAAAAAATTCTGTGTACCAATTAGAGAGATTACATTGCTGAAAGTGATGCGGAGAACTAGCTAATCAGGATATACTAACCAGATGTCGCTTTATCAGACTAGAGGAAGGAGTATTCCACAGTGGATGGAAGATAGTCTGTGGGATGCCCCTTGGCTCGTATAAATTTCCTTTTATTCCCATAATCACTGCTTCTGGGGCCTTTCCTCCAGCCTGAACCCCAACGAGTGGTTCAGATGGGCCAGTGGCCACATGCACCCAGGAGGCCATGGCCATCTACAGGGCTATTGACCCCAGTCCTGGGCAGGAGCACCCACCTCACCCACTCTGCCCATGCACTGGGTTGAGATATTATTTCAGTAGGGAAAAATGGGGATTCATATCTTCAGCAAGTCTTTACAGGGCAAAAATGTCATGGCACTAAAAATATAGAAAGAAATAAGACCAAAAAAGAAATTAATAATAATAGAGATGACTAAATATCATCACCTGTGCTCAGATGCTGTTATTCAACAAGCCTTTGGAAATATTAGACACATTCGGGTTTTTAGAAGTCGTGTACTTCACCCTTGTGATATTAGTGCTCCAGTGCTGAAAAATAGTTGTTTCCACCCATATCTAATAAATACATGTTTGAAGCTCAAGCTGATCTAACGTGAGTTCACGCTCAGCTGTGCATGTGATGTTTGGATCTAAACAGCCTTTTCACATGGCACAATACCACCCCGCTGCTATTGTGTCTTGCCTCAGCCTTCCCCATGTATCTCTACGGCATGCTCATCTTAGAGGCTGATTAGATAACTTTAAATTCCTGCACTAAAATGCACTGTCTTTAAATTGGGCTAAAGATGTCAAAGGGTCCCTATGTAGAGTCCCGATAAATTACTTTGACTGAGCTGACTTGCTATGAAATGGCACCTTTTTGTTCCGAAATAGGCCAAAAGGTTTTTTTACCGTGTGTTGGTGGCAAGGTTCAACCAACCAACCCACCAACCAACCAGCCCCAGGGCAGCCCCAGCCCCTGGGAATGCTCTGCGGGATGCGGGCTGGGGATGGTTCAGCCCAGCCCTGGGACACGAGTTCGGCAGCGAGTCCCGCTCGAGGGAGAGCAGGAAGGAGAGCCCGCACGGGGGCTCGGCAGCACACGACAGAGCATCCTCCCCCCGGGGCTCAGCACGCTCCCTTTAGCCCCCGCTTGGTCCTTCCCTGCCTCGCGACAAGGGAGTGAATCTCTGCCGGTTTGAATCCTAACAGCTGCAGTGGCTTCAATAGAGTGATGAGTATTTATTCCAGCAGGAAATCTTACCCAAAATCTTTTCCAACAGCTAAAGAGGATACGATGCTGGTGGAGCGGCACGTTCTCAGCACACACACTTCAGCAGCCCATCAACAGCAGCAGCAGCACCCCTCATCCCCCAACTCAGCCTCACAGCCTCTCTGGTGGTTGTTACAGCAATCGGAGTCCTCTGGAGGTACTTTTCCTTAGGAGCCACAGAATTAACAGCTCTGCTAAGCTCCCTGAACAGGAATTCTGTTCTCAAAAACGTAATATATTAGTTAGAGAAGTATCTATCTGGGGACAGCTTAATTTATGAAAGGCTCATTGTAGTGAGGATACTTTCTCGAATCATACATGAAGTGCTTTTAAATGAGAAAAGGCTAGGTAGGGGAAGAATACAGATATTTTTACAATGCCTTTAGTCTCCTTATTAAATAGGTGAGAAAAACCAACCCCAGAGCAACCAACCACTTGTATCGAGCCACACTATGGCAATGGGGGGCTTAAGCAAGGAAGCATTTTTAACAGTTAAGAAGTTTGGGGTTCTGTTCAGCAGGTGGAAGGTTCCTATTGAACATCCTTGGGCTTCAGATCACCTTGAGTTTCCGTGAGCCATTCCTGTTCTCCCTGGCCAGGCTGATTCCCGAGCTCTGGGGACTAATGACTTACCCTGGTCCTTCCCTGCACGATCTCAAGGGATGTGTTAATTATTGGTGGCTGGAGCCTGCAGAGGTTCGACAGCCACGGAAGCCGGGGGCAAACTCAAAGTCTTTGTCTGATGGTTGCAATGGGCTGTTTCAGTGAAGGAGCCCCGTGGCCAGCTGGCCCCAGAGGAGAAGGCAGCAGGGAAGGAGAAGCCAAAAAGATCAACCTCTAAAAATAAATAAATAAAAGCGTGGCTCGCCTGGCACTCACAAAGCACTGAGATGAAAAGAAATGCGTTTCAAAATGTTTTTGGTCAGGGTGCCAAAGAGCACATGGCAAGATAAATGCCAGCGAGGAACCTGTTCCCCTGTCACAGACTGGAAAAAAAAGCATCTAAAGGTGAAAAGCTTTGTTTCAAAGTGCTCGAGATCCTTAATCATCAGCAGAGTAAGCGTGAGAGCTGGCAAGCCATAGAAAAATATATGAAGGTGAATAGCCACCAGCACCAGTTTAAAAGGCTGAGCTTTTTTTTAGGAAAGGCCCCCATATCTGCAGCCTCAGGACACAGCCTGCAGCTCTTAGGCCAGGTGAGCACCTCCTCTTGAGGTGGGACAGATTTTTGCATGTGTTGTAGCATCACAGGGGGAGGCAGAAAGGTGGGACAAGGAGGGAGCTGGAGTCCTGGTGACAGGTTTTTAGATGACAGGCCCCTCTCAGCTCTGGTTCCTGGCCATGGACCCACTGCAGAGAAGTTCCATTAAGTAACACCTACCCCTATTCTCAGTTACACAGCAGCCTATCAGAGTAATATTTTTATGAATAAAATAATACACTTCCACTAGCACTTTGAATTCAGGAGCATAATTTCATTAAAAAAGAAAAAACCCTCCATAATAATAATTAATTAATAATTGTTTTAATTCAGTCTAGGCTTATGAGCTAATATCTCTCACACAGTTGTCTAATACAATTATAAACATAATTTCATGCTTAATGAAATATGAATGAAGCAACTGACTGGCACGCTCCAAGGAAACCTCCCTCTCAGTCAGTGGCCCTCCCAGCCCTTCCACCTCTCCTGAGCTGTTTTTATTTGAAATGTACTTTGTGTTCTGGAAAGGTTCAAGGTGAAGACCCAGGGCTGGGGGAGAAGGCAGGGCCCCTGTGTCCCCATCACCTCCGCAGCCCCTTCCCCACCCGGACGGGGCGGTTTGCTCTTGGCAGCCCCGTGTGAGACGACCTGGGGCACCTGATGAGGATATTTCATTATTATTTTTCTTTGAGTGATTTGGGATCTGTTGATAATCAACCACAGAATGTGTACTCTTCTGGCTATTTTTTAATTTATCTTTTTTATCACTAATACTGCTACTCACTTTTTGAGTCATAACATCAGTTTCTCTCCCATTCTGCCCCGGTTTCATTGTGAAAAGCCTTGTCCTTGCAGCTACAAATAGGCAAAACTGTAAAATATCTTCTCCCTAATTTCTCCTGTCCGTGTTCCAGGAGCCTCAGGGGTGCCCATCCTCCCCTGCAGAGCCGGCAGGAGACGGCAAAGGAACCCCTTTTGGTGGGATCTGCAGGGATCCTGGTGGGGAGGAACCCCCCAAACCTCAGTAACGCCTGCCCCCCCGGTGTCTCCGCAGCCTGCGGGTGTTCTGTTTTGCTGGGGCTTGGCTGTAATTGAATTGGAGTTTGTTGGAAATCGAGCCCAGACTTGCTGAAAGCCTCTCACAACTCGAAACCAGGCAGTTTTGCTTGGTTCAGGTTTAATTAGGAATGGCTCCCTCAGCCTCTCTAATGACTCATGCTCACTGTCCTATAGACGAGATGTGACAAAAGTGTAGCTCACACACACAAAGCATAATTATTTAATGATGAAGTAAAGTTGATTAGGAAGCCTTTAAGCTATTACACTCTTAGTAGGGTATTTTGCAGTCACTGAATAAATGAACATAATTTAATTCTTAAAAGCCATATAGCTCCTGCTGCGTTTGAAAATGCTATGTAGCCAGCAAGCTAGGTTTTTCCCATTATAGAATTCTATATGCTACAACAAAGAGCACACAGCATTGCCACTAAGAGGGAAAACTATTCTTAGTGACTAACCAGGCTAAAAATGATAGAACTCACATATCCAGTAACAATCATGAACCTGACAAATCAAGCTTGTAAGCCTGTGGTGTGATCTGAAAACCTAACAAGCTTCCAAGAAGGATCTCTGGTTTAAAAATACATTCTTTCTTCCTGGATTCTTTTTTTTTTTTTCTTTTTTCTATGAGATGTGCAAGACTGAACAGCACGAGAACAGCCGTGCCGTGGAAGGGATATATTTATACATTATGTAGCTGTGTTCCAGTTATGAAATTGATCCATGGATAAAAATCCCTTAAGGGTGGCTATTAATGAGATCGCCTGCTCCGAGTGCATCCAGTAATAAGATTAGGTATGCATTTATCCTGAGCAGAGATAGATAAACCCATGACAAGTTCGTGCCGAGATAAGACAGTTTTGAAAGGCAATTAAACACGGACATAATGTGCGTGCAGACGTCTGGGGGAGGCTGCAGGATGGGAAGCTGCTTCTCAGCTGCAGAAGCTTCTGTGTGTAACAGGTAGGGAGACACAGATGTCTCCCAGTGGTGATATCAAACTTGAGCCAAAAATAACCAAAATCTTTGAATTTGGAATTTACAGATGAGTTTTACGAGATGTGCAGGGTGGCCTCTTTGGCTTTCCCTCTGCTCACAGAAGGCTCAGAGCACCCCGACCCTGCCCAGCTGCCCCCCAGACGCGGCTCCCTGCCCGCAGGGGTTTGGGGTGCAGAGAACGTGGCACCTCGGGGGCATCCTGGCCCCCACGCTGCCTGCCCAGAAGGGATGCTCCGCAGGAAGAGATCCCCAGTGTTTCCTGCGGGGTTTGCTGCAGAAACACCCGTGCCGTGGCTGTGGGGCACAAAAGCTTTCGGTGGGGACTGACCCCCCCACACACACAGAGGGGGGGCATAAAGCCCAGCGCCTTAGAGAAAGAGCAATTCTGTCCCCATTTTACAGCAATTGCAGCTGCTCGGTTACTCCCCACTCACCTGAGCGAGCTGAAATGTCCCCTGAAGTCTGCTCTCCAGTTTATAGCATCAGGAAATGTTTACCCTTCCCAGGCTTTTCCTGCTGTTGCTCGGGACGTTGGTTTGCAGCATCCCAGTAACTGGTGTTTGCACACACAGGCCAGAGTCCCTCCAGGAGCAGCATCGACAGTTCAAGCTCAAATCAAAATTTGGGCTGATTAAATAGATCTCAGACTTCTCCATCCACCTGAGCCAGAGCCATCACCTGCGCAGCTGAACCCGGGGCATTGCCAGGCACCAGGTAAAGATGGGGGGTGGCAATTATAACCTAATTGCTGCAGCAGCCTCTGAGGAGGTGATGGGCAAGGGCTGGAGCAGAAAGGGGGGGAACAAATGCTGGCAGGTTTTGTTCTCCCTTCTTTTTTTTGCCCAATAAGCCCATGGTCACCCAAATGAGAGCAGCCTGGGGGGGGGCCTCTAAATCACATCAGCTGGGAAAACCTTGAAACAGAAAAGCACAGAGGGGAGTGCTTCCAACAATCAGCATGAGTGAATCTGGAGGAATTCTTAAAAGCAAAATTAACAATAATTGGCAATAAGAGAGTATCTTCAAAAACCCAGTGCCCCAGAAATAGCATCATTTTAGTGATGTGGGAAAGTAGAGGAAATGGATTTGCATGGGAAACTCCCTTCCTCATGTTTTAAAATATGAAAACCTCCTCTTCAACTGTCAAATACATAAATTCCTTAAATTAAATCACTTATGAAATTTGAATATTGGGTATTTCATCTAGGTGTGATTGAAAGGAATAAACAGACTTTCATCGTGTACCCACAGACCTTTAAGGGATGGTTGTAAGTTTTTAAAATATGCAGTGAGTGTTCTGGCTGCTGAGAGGTGAGGGTATAAAGTACATGTGGAAAATGTGTCTGACTGGGGAACTCTTGAGTGTAGCTGTGTGCTTTTACGAGCCTTCTGTTAAGAAGCTGCAAAACCCATATGGTACCCATTAATAAATATATTTAGCATTTTTTTTCTTCCTGAGCAATTTATTCCCAGGTAATTATTTGCTTCACTTATTCCAAGTGGCCCAAAATCCAGTTCTCACCTGCTGCAGAAAGCTGCTGTATTTGCACCTCTCTGCAGTAAAACACTGGGACCCTGTCACCAGCCCCTCGCCTTTGAGAGGGCCAGGCAGAGCCAGCCTACCCCTCTTTGCTCAAAAATAACTCCTAGGCCTGCCTTTCTCTGAAAAACCTTATTACAAAGGACTAAGAAATTTAGTCACTGGGTAAGAAATAGCGGGTTTAGCTGCTCCTCCCCTCAGGCTGCCTGGTCCCCACCAGGGGAGCTGGTTCTTCCAAAGCCCCTGTGTCCCCACGGCGCTGGGCAGGGACGGGAATTCTCCTTGCAGATAGTTTGAATCATCAGCTTTGTTTTACTTCTTGGGTGTCTCCTTCAGAATTTTAAAATACCAGCTGTCTTCTAAACTAGCATCAAAGATTTACTGGTTGGGTGCAAGATCTCTGGGCCCTTTTTGAAAACTCTGATACTTTTCCTTTTCTTTCTACATCCCTCCTTCACTGCCCTCTCCCGTAATCAGGATCCCGAAGTGTGTGCTTTCTGATGAGGAGCAAGCCATGACCCATCTATGATTGCAGGAAATAAGCCTTTAAAATATGCCTAAGTGCTCTGCTTGTTTGAAGTTACTGATCCTTAAAATAGATGCCTTAAAAAAATATATATGTGTAATTTCAAATGTTTCTGCAGCTATTGTTGCTCTATGTGGAACAAGGAGCCACATCAAGCCACGTTACATCAGTTATGCTCCATTATATCATGAACTGAGCCAAATGAATCAAAACATACAGGAACACTTCAAATGAAAATGCAAGCCTTGTACAGTTTCTTTCCCTAGTTACCACTTACAAAGCGTTAAAATATTCAGCTTGATTTTGGGGGTTTATTTTAGCTATTTACCAAAAATCCTTTCAGCATAAAAAGCGTTTCATGTACTGTGCAAAAAGATGAATAATTGTTTGCTCTTTATGCTCTCAGAATTACTCACAACTGGGAAGCCCAGTAGGGTATCCTCCGCCACCAGTGGGGCTGCCAGGCGTTTGGCTCTCCTCGTACGGACCATTTCTTTCTCTCTTCCAGACCCTCCTCCTTTTCCTGACTCCAGCCTTTCCTGCTCCCTCTCAGCCCTTTTCAGAGAAGCTGATCCCAAGCTGGGTTTGAGAGCTCACACGCCCCAGGTTGATCTCGTCAAAATTAAGAACTGCCATTACTTTATTCTTCAGGACTTTGCATTATTCCTCGCATGGTGGCCCCTGAGCTTTGAATTGCTTTTGCAAGAGCTGTAGGTGATGGCCCAGCGCTCTCCTGCTTTGGTCAATCAGGTCTCGCTTCTGGGACACTCTGGAAGCCGGGGGCATGTGGTGTGACTGGGGCTTCTCTGGAAAACACAGTTTTCCCTTTTTTGTGACCTTTCTGCTCAGAGATGGTGGGAAAAGAATGGATTCATCGTCTTCTTTTCCAGGGACCTTTTATCCTTTTGAGCTACTAGGTATCGTGTGCCACCACTGGAAACTCAGTGACAGAAGCAGTACCTGGGAACTCCTAAGGTACCCCCTGGCAGGTTCACATCCCGCTTTACTGAGCTCTTTCAGCCATCTCATGTATTGAGTGTATTGATAGAAGGAGAAAAATAATAGTACTCCCTCCTCATTAGTCTCTCAAGGTAGTTAGAACATAATTTGGTCCTATTTAATGTTACTTTCATCCTAACCAAGTCAAGATAAGGTCAGATGTTTCACCTCTACTGAAGTTCTCGGTCCTCTTACAGCCATGTGCAAACAAACCTGGGAGAAAAACATTTCAGTCATTTCCACAGCAATGATCAAAGAAAAAAAAAAAAAAAATCACAAATGCGATGGACTTCAAAGAAAAGGGTAATGGCCCAGACCTAGCTCCGAGGCACTGAGCGCAAAATTGGTGAGATCTGAACTAAATTGCTTAAAACCAGCTCCCAGTTTGCAGCAGTGGCTGTTCCATGGTGTGCAGACCCGGGGTCCGTGGCACCAGCGCTGGCAGGGGCTGCAGGGCTGGTCCCGGCCCCGCTGTGTGTCCCTGCTCTCTGCAGGGGACGGGGAGCACGGGGGGGGAGAAACCGGCCCCTCCGAGCCAGCCCTGGCAACTGGAGGTGAGAACTCACGAGCTTCGTTTAAGAGAGTTAAAGCCTCCCTCTCTGCACAATGTGGTGCCTGCACAATCACGGAGAAATAAATCTCGGTTAAGTTTTTGATGAGCTTTCGGCTGCTCTAAATAATTAACTAGGACCTCTCCCATTTGAACATGGGTGCAACTTTTCATGTTTCAAACGCTTCCTGCCTTAATCACGGGGGAATCGCAATCACAAGCTATTCAGGTCACTTCATATATTTATTTTTTACCATCACTAGTCCAAACAAATCTCGAACCTTCGTGCAGGGAAGGGAGAACGCCGTTTCCTTTTGATCTCACCCCAGGTAGATCCCCAGGAGAAGCAGGTGTCTCATTTCCAGTGGCTGAGCAATGGAGATTGATAGGTGAATCAGCTCCAATATCACTTACAAAGCAATAGTGTGCGCTCGCAGCCCAAGTTTTGACAGTCCCCGAGTCCAGGACATTTCAAAGATGATAGTGTAGGATGTCACAGGGTAGCTTTTGGAAAGGCAGATGAATTAATAAGGATGCTCCTGTATCCCCTGGTGTAAAGCAGGATCCTGCCTTTCACAGGGGGGCTGTGTCCCAGCACTGCTGCTGAAGCCTGTCCTGCTCCCCCCGACCTGCAACGGCATCGAAAAGGAGGTCTCCAAAGCACTCGCTCTGTCCGTTCATTAAGGGCCAAAAGGAGCTGGGATGGTGTTTTATGCAGAAACCAGGCTATTTTGTGAGTGTATAAAGTGGGCATTAACTGTATTCAATATTGGATTCAGTCCCCTAACGAGGGACTTTGATCTCCCATCATAAGACTCAGATGTGAAAATGGGGCTCTGAAAGCAGATCAGTGACATAGCTCCTTCCTAACCCCGCCATCCCGCTGCTGCCCAGTGACCCCACCGGAGCCCTGTGCCAGCCAGCGACAGGCAGCGGGCAGTGCCCAGCCTGCAGCAGGGACAGAAGGGACACGCAGCCCAGGGGCTGGAAATTTGGCTTCCAGTCCGAATTCCGCATGGCCACCACGCAGCCCCTCGGCAGCCACCGGGCTTCAGCAGCCCACCCTCAAAAATGGGACTTCCCCCATCCCCCTGCCACAAAAGGCACCACGGGGCCAGAAACACCCCTCGGGTTGCAGGGGCTTCAGCACTCCCCCAGCCACGGGCACAGATGGCACGCTCAGCTGAATCGCTGACGCCGGCCCTCCCGGGGCTCTCACACTCAGCAGTACGTCCAGAATTAACGCTCCCAGCCTGCACCAGTTTGTAACTCGTTACTGTGGGCACCAAAGCACTGGGCTGCTTTAGTCCTGCACGACCTTCTCTTTTTCTATGGACGGTCACCGCAAAAATCAGAGCCATTTGGTGTTTCCCAGGAACCCCAGTTACTGGTGTTTAGCAGTTCCCGTGACTGAATTTCTTTATATGCTGCTTTCACTAATTTGTCCCCCTTTGCTGTGAAAACTGTCATAACTGCTATATTTAAAATGTAGCCTGCCTGAGAAAGAGCCTCCCGAGGAGTGACGGGTTCAGAGGAGCTTGGCGAGGAGGAGAGCGCTTTGAATTGCAAGCGGGTGCTCTCATGTTTCTGCAATGAGCCCGGCAGTGCTGCTCCTTAGTGAGACTGGAGCTTTACAAGATTTTCTTCAAAAGATGTCCTTCGGTGCTATCCATCTCTTCCCCCGGTTTCTCTGAATTGCATATGTATAGGCAGCCGTAGGTCAACATTCATTTATTTTTTCCATTTGATGCTGTTGCTGCCAGTGCATGCATTTGGCCAGGGGTGCTGAACGCATCACCCACCACCGAGACCAGGAGCAGCAGCCGTGGGTAGAAATCGCCTTAATTTCACTGTCTCATCTCTCCACAGAGGCACTGTGAGATTTTTTTTGTTGTTTTATGGCAGCATTGCACAATCCAACCTCATTTCTGAGCCATTTGCCCCACTGCCACGGAGGCAGAGAGGGGGCCAACTGCCCAGGGAGCCCAAAAGATCTCCTTTTCTTCTCTAGCAGATACTGCTGAATGCAGGTGTGTCCAGCTCAGCCAGGTGGCCACACGGCCACCAGCCTCCAAGGACTGGGTGAGCTTGGGCTCATGTCTCCACATTTAGTTTCCGTCATGGTCCCAGACTCATGCCGCCTCGGCAGGTCACAAAGGGCACCCGAGACTCCTCCGGGGCTTCCAGCCCCCCATCTACATGTACTGTTTGAAAATCTGCCCTTTCATCTGCCCCTGCTGCAATTCTCACTCCTCTTCTCTCTGCCTTTCTCCTGCCTAGTCTGGAGTAAACACACTTTCTCCCCAGCAGCTGCCAGCTCTCACAGCGCGATGGGACCCCCAGCGCCGTTTAGGAGCCAGCGTAACCCACGTAAGAAAAACAGACTTCCCCGCTATCATCTCGGCATCTACATTATCTCTTACAGTCTTTTTCCAGCTTAATTTTTCCATCTTTACATATGATATGTCACCTAATATTTCTGTGCTCTAACGCATTGTCATACTTTCTATTTCAATGCCTCTTGAGTGTGATTTATTGAACTGACAGAGCACACCACCGTTTGCAATGCAGGGCTAATTCATTCCCACTTTTTAATACAGTTCCTAATATCCTTTCCAGCATTCGAGAGAATATGTATTTATTTTAATCACCGTGTGCTGCATATATAATTTTTTTCCTAGGTGAAATTTCCTTTTAATGGAGGCTGGGTCATGAGAGAGCAATTATATGAGTTATGTGCACGTTACAGAATAATTTAAAATCAGCTTTCAGGTCGATCTTTTTTAATTATCTATTTTATCAACTGTTTTTGACTAGCAGTTTAAATAATTGTGTTTGCGTAATACCTGGAAGTGTAATTGCTTTTAGATGGCCTTTATTCCTACCTGGGTGTCGGTGCCCTTCCCTGCACACTGCGCATGTTTGCACCTGCCTGCACGGGGACAGATTCGCGGTGACAGCTTGTATAACTTATTTATAAAACCACAAATTATTTCAGAATTTCTTTCAGTCAGAGGCTGGAAGGAAGGAGGAACGCCTGCTTGCTGCAGAAAGCCGAAGAGGGTCTGCTAAGTCAGAGGGAAACGACGTGAATTGGTGAAGAGCGCATCTCAAGTGGAACAAAACCCTGTGGGGCTGGTCCGGGTGTCAGGGGGACTCCACGGGTGTCGCCTTTAGCTCCGTGGATGTAATGCGAAGGGAATGCAGTGGGAAGGAAGATTCCCAAAGGCTTTAGGCCATGGAAGCCTCCCCGGGGATCCGGGGGGAGATGCAGCCTCCTCCCAGGGTCGGTCCAGAGCCGGCACCAAGCGGAGGGGTCTGACAAAGCCCCTCTGCCCAGGGTCCGCCTCTGCTTCCCGGCTTCATCCCGGCAGGAAGACACCTCCCTGTCCTTCGCTTTGTGGACCGGCACCGCTTCCACCCAACCTGTGCCAGGGCTGTCCCCACCGCTGCAGCAGGACTGTCACAAACAGGCCACCTCGTTAACATAAACGGATTAGTTCATCAGCAGGCGGCTTCGCTGGGTCATGGAGTCCGGGATGTCCCGCTGATGTGCTACAGAAAGAGTAAGGAGGTCCTCTGGCAGCCATTAGTCCTCGCTCCCAGCAGCAGGGGCAGCAGTAAAGCAGCCAGGAAGGGCGGGAGCCGTGGGGGGACGGAGCGAGGGGGACAGCCAGGGACTGCAGGTGACAGTGCCCAGCACACCCCTAAGGACCACCAAAGCACAGCACACACAGGGCACGGTCTGGCCACGCTACAGCAGCAACACCCGGGGCAGCGGCTTGGGACAATCTGTGCGGGGGGGACAGGTCTGGCACCAGAGGGTCAGTGCCACGGCCAGCGGTGTCTGAACAGGGGGGAGCTGTGGGGGGAGCCAGAACAGAAGACACAACACTCTTCCTCTCCCTCTCCTCCCCTTTCTTCTTCTCTCCCTCTCCCTCTTCCTCTCCCTCTCCCTCTCTTCTCATAACCCACTACGCACCTTTCTCACAAAGTTACTCTCCCAGTCACCTTCACACATAATAAAAATACTTACCAGCATCACTCAAAACCAGGCACTGGTTTGGATTTACCATCCCCAAATCCTACTCATAGGAACATCCATCCCCTCGGGTGGAGGGCAGCATCCTTTCTAATCTGATGCACGGTTCCATGTTGTCCGGGTGTCAGGAAGAGCCCCGTGTAACCCAGTGTTTCTGGCCCATGTTCCGAGCTGTGCTGAGGCCACCAGGGGACATGACGGGTTCCTGTGCCGGGGGGTGACTGCAGGCCCTGGGAGGTCACTGGCCAACGGCCACCTTGGTGTCGGGGCAAGCCTGGCCCGGAGCTGACTGTTCAACACTTCAACACTCCTACTAAAGCAATATAGCAGCGTATCAATTACTACGAAATTATCTGCAGAATTGCTGCTGGATGCAAATGTACACAGCATTGACATTTATTTTCCTACCCAGAAAGACTTAATTTTATTTTTGAGAGTGACTAAGATATTGGTATGGTGCTTGGCGCTTTTCAAATTGTCTCTATTTGAAAAATGAACTATCCCTCCAGGTAAATTAAATGAACCTTTTTCTTTGTTCTTTCAAGCCTCCTGCTGGAAGCGTGCTGCTGTTCAGCTGGGAACACCTGGAAGTCGGAGATACCCGGGTTGCTCCTTTGAGCATTGATTTCCCAGGAAGCACACGGACAAAGGAAACCTACCGGGAATAAAACCACAGGATCGGGATATCTGCCGTGTCCAGGTGCTCGTGAAGGAGCAGGCGTGGGTCAGCCCAGCCATGACACACTCGGAATTCAGGAATCAGAAGGGGGTACGTG
>JAOTQQ010000071.1:943190-1007782 GCA_026546715.1 Gallinago undulata | reverse complement strand
CACCTGGAAGTCGGAGATACCCGGGTTGCTCCTTTGAGCATTGATTTCCCAGGAAGCACACGGACAAAGGAAACCTATTGGGAATAAAACCACAGGATCGGGATATCTGCCGTGTCCGGGGAAAGGGAGGCGTTTGCGGTGCTCGTGAAGGAGCAGGCGTGGGTCAGCCCAGCCATGACACACTCGGAATTCAGGAATCAGAAGGGGGTACGTGACCTTGCAGGAAGGATGGTGTTGGGCGTCCCAAGACCCCCCTCTCCTTTGGAGGCACCACGCTGTCTCCACGCAGACCCACTCACCTGCTTCCACATCAGTTCAGGTGAACTGGGTGATTCTGAGCAGCTTGTTCCTCCAGAAGTTCTGCCTAAATAGCAGAATGATATAATTAAAGTGAAGATACACTGAAGCGGCATAAACCCCCCCGTCTTCTCACGTGGAAAAGATTTCTCCTGTGATCATACTCCACCTCACGTACACAGAGGTTGGTGGCACCCACTCCTGCAGCGGTGCAGATCCGAGAGACCCCAGTGCATCTGCTGCTTCTGCTGCCAGTGCAGCCCTGTCGGTACCCCAGCTCCTCCTCTCCTCACATCAAAGGCAGCTCCGTGGTTAGACACGGGGCATTTGTGAAAAACAGTTCACTCAATGAACCTCTCTTATTTTTCCCATTCCTGTACTATCTAGGAACACATTGCGGTTAACGTGAACCTGACCCCAGATTCACTTAAAAACATAAGGCAGCTAAAAAAGAAATAATATAATAACTCAGAAGGTGATACTTAGAATCTGACACCTGAACTGGACTGGGAGCAGTAACACTGAGAACTCCAGCGCTGACCGAAGAAGGGATGGGCAGGTGAAAGGACCAGATGATACAGGTGATGGAGAATTCAACGCAAACGACTTCTCTGACATTTAAAAGGATTTCCCCGTGCACAGCCCGTGCTGCCAGGACTTCAGAAGGGAAGCTGTTCCCTGCCTACTCTGCATTTCAGCAGTGCTTAAGTAAGCTTACCTTCAGCCACTGGACCTGAAACTGCCTCGGGCACTTGGGAGGTTCTCTCAGATAAAGCATAGATTTGCTTATCTATTTCCTTCAGTGCCCGTTGTGTAACACCCGGAAAGGACATGATTGAAACGGGGCTGCACTGGTTGAAAATAGCCATAATTCATGAACTGCCCTGCATTTACTGCCCAGCAGGAAATCCTAAGGCAGGGCCATGAAATGCTCCTCCACCAGCAGGTCCCCAGGGCTCGAGCTCAGGAGGAAGCCTCTGGAGGGACGGGGTTTTTCTGAAGAGACTCTGGCACCCAGCCCAGGCCAGTGCCAGCTGGTGGGGTGAATCTCCTGGGTTTTGGTCCATCAGGCACATCACAAGCCGGTCCTTTCTGCAGGGCCTGCAGCCAGCCAAAAGCTGCTCTGCCTAACCGTGGCCGGCACCGCGGTTCAGCCCCGGGTGGACAGGAGCCTGCCCAGGCAGAGCCATTAGGATCTATGGAGTGAATAGAGCACATGGCCCCTGCATCCTGTCCTGATCTGCAGACACTAATTGCCTTCATAATAGCTCCGGGGGGGCTGCAGAGTAAATGCAATTCCCATGAGCTCGCTCCTGGAAAGGCCCGTTTAGGAAGCAGAGCAAGCGCTCGGGAGGAGATGCCACCTGTACCAACCCTGTCACAAACCAGGGAGAGGGACTCTCTGGAGCGAAAGCAGCGTGTGAGGACACAGGCAGTGAGCAGATCTTCTGAAATCCTGCCAGACCTTCTCCTTTCTGCGCAGGACTTGAGTTAGGGCCTGAAAGTACAGGGTACGTGGGCAAGTCCCACTGCAGGAGCTCTTGGCAAACTGAGGAGGGTTTGGTAGAACGGAGCTCAGAGCTCAATCCTCCTCTGGCACTGTGCTATTCATAACCACTTGCTCCAGCTCCACAGAACCACGTAAAATAGCTGCCACCCTCTGGGATTCAATGTTCAGACACAAATAACTCGTACGATGAATTTTCTTGTCGCGGTATCGGGAGGTGCTGGCACTGCTTAGTCCTTTGCTGGGTGGATGTAGTGCTGGGCCTCTCAAAGAAGGCACGACAAGCGCTGAGGTCCCAGCAGCAGAAGCAGCGGGCAATGCCTGCAGAGCTCCTGGATGGGCACAGGGGCTGGGGTTTGCCCCATCGCTCCTGGGGACGAGAGCCCGGGCAGGACAGAGAGCCTGGGTTTGGGGGACACCGTCTCTGCAGCACCACGGCTCTTCAGGCTTTTCAGACCTTCATTTTCACCATTATGGAAACAGATTTGTAGTGAGTTTATAAACATGTGTGGCTAATTATCATACGCCGCTGTGCGACAGACACTGCCCCCCCCTGCGAAGGGGCTGAGCAGACCTGGGGGCTTCACACGAGGCACTGGAGACGTTTCTTCCCCAGCAAACTGCCCGTGAGAAACGGAGACCAGCCCTTGGGATTGTGGCTGAGGCTTTAAACGAAACCAGGCTAAAATCATACAGTGTTTAGCTTTGCCATACAAAATGGGGTTTGTGTTGTATCTCCACATAAACTCATAATTCAGTCTTTCCATTTTCACAGGCAACGTGACCTTGAACAAGGGACGCGCTGTAGGACCACAGCAGTGACAATATAAAGAATACAAAAACAATCCTGGATACATAAAAATAAAGGCAAGATTAGGTCTTAATTCCATCTAAACCTTACCTGGCTGTCGTTAATTACTTCAAGGGACACGAAGAGGTGTGAGAGTTGCCACCTTTCTGAACTTGAAGAAACAGGTAGCTTTGAGAGCGCAGAAGAGCCCGGGCTCAGGCAAGGCTGTTCCCATCCCGGCCGTGGTGCTGCAACACGACCAACAGCTTAAGGGGGTAAAGGCTGCAGTGGGAATAAGGGCCAGGAGCAGTACGTACAGCTGGTGAAAAAGTGGAAAACTGGGTAAAGCTGCTTCTTATTAATGGGCAGAGCTGGTAGTTTTACAGCCCTGTTTTCCGTACAATTCTAGGTCATATGAACAATTTAATAATTTCTTCTGGATCTAATATCAAAACCCGGGGAGTGTGTGAACAGCCTCTCCGAGTGGTTCAGAGGAGCAGATTTCCCAGACACCGGAGGGCTGGACACCCTTCAGACTGGGCACCCACTTACAGACACTGCTATTTCACAAATCAGACACCAAGAATTTCCAGCCTTGCTCAATACCCAACGGACTGCTTTTGTTTGAATCCTCAACCCCACCATTAGGCACAAAGGTCTGTTAAAATAATGTGGGTTTGGACATTCTGCCTTTTGCCTGTTTTAAATTATCTTTAACAGTACAAAAAGTTACTGTCTGAGAGGAACACCAACCTGGGGGTGCCATCTGCTCCTGCTCCATAGGTGTACTTGTGCTACCCAGTCACCAGTTTGGTCAAATGTCTTTCCTTAACAACATATCTAATACCCAAATGAGGGACCGAGCTACCGAGAGCCCAGGGAAGTGAGGCATCTGGTTTTCTTGGGAAGGAGAATGCTCCTTGGAAGGAAGAGCAGGGACACGGGTTGTGCCATGGGGGGACACGCAGGGCTGCAGCGACACGGTGATCAGGGTCTGGTTTGCTATTGCTCCATCACTGGGACCTTCTCTTTGCCAGGCAAGGCTGGTGGGTGACAGCCTTCTGTAGATACAAATTTAATTGCAGATTTGGATACTTACAGTCCAGGTAGAGGTGTCTATTCCAAATAAAGCACATCTAAGGAAGGTCAGGAACAGTCGGTGGCAGTGGGAAGCAGAGGTTTCTGCTCTGGGATTATCACCACAGAAGGAACTTGTGCAGGCTCCCTCCTGCCCTCCCAGACCATCACCACCTGGCTCTGCTGCCCTCCAGCCCCAGCCACCAACCCCTGCGAGACACGGGGTCAGCAAAGGCAGTGACTGATCACTGCACTTAGGGGCAAGAGGGGCTTGGGGGTGGTGGTGGCACTGGGGCACGATGGTCTGTGCCCCAGAATCAAAGGCTGGTGGCTGCCACACGTCCCCTCCTCTCTGCTGCAGAACCTGGTGACGGCTCCAGCTTCATCCCCCCAGCACCTCCCGTCCCTCCTGCCAGACACCAGGCAAAATTCATTCTCCTTCCTAAAAGCTAATCTCTTTATAACAGCATTTATACATAAATTAATGAAAGATCAGAATATAAAGATGTTCATTTTTGATTATTTGCCCATTTACAGGAAATTCAGTTAAAACTGTTTAGTTTTATCATCACTAGACAAAATAAGCATGACAGGATATTCTAGCCCCTGGATTATGTAGATAACACACAGAAATGTCATTTACATTTTCATTCTTTTCACAGAACAACAAACCCATGCTTGCAAGCAAATTAAAATTCAGAACTTAATTGGATTTTTATATTCTCTTTAAACAGGTAATATTGTTTTTCTTCTTTTTATTATTGTATCTGAACACTGGATTTCATTTTGAGAGTGTGCCACCGAAGGTGAGAGGTCCTCTGTGCTAAATGGTTCATTTAACACCATTAAAACATACACGTTTGAGGATTTAGATTGTTGAACGCCAGTATTTCAGTATTATTGTTAAAGAAGAGAGAGGCTATGGAGAATTATTTTCTTGGCATATGCAAGAACATGCATGTGTCTTTATAGATCCAGGCAAGCACATGCACATCTTTGCATGTATGTGCAGAAATACTCTTACACACATTTATGTGCTTATCTGTATGTATATCTCTGGATGCAAATGTAAAGAAAACATTCCAATAATGGCAATGTGGCAATATGTGGCAATATGTGGCAATATTTTTGCCACAACTTGGCAAACCATCTGAGAAAAAAAAAAAGGCATATTTTGTTTGAATCTTTCTGAAAATCTACTATGGTATGAAAATAATGGAAAACGTTCACTATTTCCCTTTTTTTCCCTGAGCTCCACCGAGGTGGCACTGTCTGCTTCTGCATTTAAGCCTCTGTCTCGGGTGTTGGTCAGTGAAGTCCAAGCAGCTTCCCGGCACCAGTGGGTCACGACCCAGCTCGGGAGAGCCCTGTTAGGGCAGAGTAAGAGACAGCCCCGAGAAAACGGCACTTACCTGTTTGTATTTTCACTGAAGAAGACAGAACGGGGCTCTGGCAGGAAACAGCGTTCATAAGGGCGACCACGGGGCAAAGTCCTCGCTGAACTCCACGCTCCATCGCCAGCCCCGGCTCTGCTCGGGGGACACCACGGCACCAGGACCTCCCGGCACATTCCTGCCCTCTGGCACCGGGAAGCGAGGTGTCCCTCCACACAGGCCATCTGCTACCAGGAAAACACCTGAAATTGTGAAAATATTGAAATGATGGTGTTTCTTGGCCAGCACTCCTCGCTGCTCCCAGCCCAGCGGGAGGGCCAGCAGGCACCAGGCTGTCCCTCTGTTGTCCCCAGGGTGACAAAGGTCCTCTTGGAAGCACACCCCTCCCCACTGATGGGATGAACACACCATGACCCTGAAGAGTTCATTGAACTGGAAGCTTGACTCAGAAGCCCTCAGCTCTAAACAAGCACACTTGGACTAATCCCAGCCCTTCCTTTACTCCGGTTACTCCTGGTCACCGCGTGAGGAACATCCCACCCGGGGTGGGATCCGCGGGGGCTGAGGCACGATCAGGAAGGCACCGCTCACTGAGGGCCTTAATTATAAACCTGCCATTACCTCTGGGAAATATTTGACCTCAAACATCAGCGAATCCGCCGGGGCAGGAGCCTTCTCACTGAGGTATAAAATCCTCTACATTAATGCTCCGCATTTCACATAGTATCATTTTCAAGTGCATGACTTAAAACTGATAATGCCAGACATCTTCCCATATCTTTTGTGTTTTCCCACCGTCAGCGATGCCAGTTTCAACACCTGCCACAGGCTACATCAGTGTGTAAATTAAAACTGTGCTTTGCCTCCTCTGTGCTGACCTTCCCCGCTGATGTCTCAGTTTCTCTTCCACCCACCTGGGACAGAACCCCCACCCCTTCACCCCACCACATCCCTTGCATCATTTGAAGATTTGCCCCTCGCTTTCTAAGTTGTGTTTATCATGGGTTGCCACTTAAATGAGGATTTGGAATAATTTTTCATAAATGAACCTTCTTCACACAAACCCAGACCTCAGTAATAAAGAAATAAGCAAGGGTCACAGCTGGGTGTTACCTGCTCTCCAGGTCTCTGGATGTCTGGATCCCTGCAGTCCCTGACAGTTCACAAGCAAACATCTGAATATGTCAAAAACCCATTTTGTTGTTATTTTTGCCCGACCTAGAGTAAAAAAAATTAAAATAATTAAATGAACACATAATAGGAAAACCTGCTCCCACCAGGGTATAAAGTCCTGCTTTGCAGACATCAAAGGTTTGTCTAATTCAGATGACTTTGGCATAACTGTCACCATTCGCTGTGTCGCACTGGTTTCTCTCAGCACCTCTCCCCCAGCCCGGGGCTGGAGGTGGCCAGCTGGGGGCTGGAGGTGGCCAGCCTGGCCCACATGGGGTTGCCACCCCCATGCGAGACACCGGCACAGACGCCTCCTCCCCACCCAGAGCTCCAGAGGACACCAGGGCCCCACAGAAACAAGCACCAAGAAAGCAATCTCTCGTTCTGAAAGAGCTCTCTCAGAGGTTTTTTCCCCTCTCCCATTCTTTTTGTTTTTAGTGAAAATATAGCCTGTTTTAGAAATAGCCAAAGCTCTCTCTGAAGTACAACCTCATATGAAATTAAAAAATAAAACGCAGTTAGTAAGAGAATTTTTCATTTGTGTCTCCTGTGAGATGATATCCTAAGATGCATTTCTACCAAAAGTATTTTTGGTATATAGCTATTGTTTTGAGTAAACAAATAAACTGAAGAAAGTACTGTGTTTCAGCATAAAATTCTGACTTTTCAGTTGAACGCCAACACCTCCCCCTTCCAGGAGGAAACACACCCAGAACAGAAAGATCTATCCCTTTCCTTCTGGTCCTCATCCTCCAAAACAAACAAGGCCCTTTTCTCTGGGAGAAAACCCTTCCTCTTCCCATCAGTGCAGGACGCGATTGCCCCCTCCAAACGGAGAAGAGATTTATCCTCCCAGGTACCACGAGCTTTCCTTCAGCTCCTGCTCCTGAGCAGCTGGTTCCCTACCACCCTGGAAGGACCAGCCACCTGCTTCACAAACAGGGTGGGAGCAAATGTGTCTTGAAGCAGAGGGGCCATGTCCCTCTATCCCTGTCCCCGCAGTGTCCCTTCTGTCCCCATCCCCACACTGTCCCGTTATCCCCATCCCCACAGAGTCCCCTCTATCCCCGTCCCCACAGTGTCCCGTTATCCCTGTCCCTGTAGCATCAAGCTGCTGGAGATGCCATGGAGGGGCTGCATGTGACCGTGTGGTCACCGTGACTCGGGTCTTCTTGCAGGGACCAACTTGATGCCTCAAGCCCCAACCCACGTTTAAACCTTCTGCCTTAATTTGCAGCCAGATGGAGAAGTCCCAGGTTTTCCATACTTCATCCCAGTCTAAAATATAAGCCCAATATTGCGAATGCTTGGGACACAGGGGACATGTGGAAGGTGCCCTCTGAGGGCTTTGTTTCTGTTCCCACCAAGGCCGTTTGCTGTCTCACCACCTCAGGGAAGTCCTCCCGTACCCACACCCTTTAGAAACAGCTCATTTTCTACTGGACCAGCTCTAAAAGCCCCATCAGGAAAGAGTGAATGAGCTGGAAATTAAGCTATAAAACATGTATTAGAATACAGGAATTGGCAGGTAACAATAAATACACTCATGAGTGTTATAACAATAAATGTAGCCTAAAGGGGAAGAAAAAAAAATTTTTTTTTCTATTCTCTGGACTTCTGAGACATAGACTCGCTTTGAAAATGCTGGTTTAGACTTCATTAAGAAAAAAGAGCCAACAATATCAAAATTTCTTCTCTTTCTTTTTGGAAACCCAATCAAAAATACAGTACAAGTGATTTTGACTTTTTCCAATAATTCTGCTATCTAGTTGTGCTCCTTTAATTAGCTATCAGCAGCACTTAATTCATTTCTAGTGTATTGTTGGCAGCTTTCTGCATATCTCTCCCAACCTGTGAAAAAAATCACAAAAATAGACCTACAAAAATTAATCTTCCTGTTGCCTGTGCAAGAGATATTAAAATGGTAATTGCATTCTTTATACCTCTAAAACCTGGTTGTGCTTCTAGACAGTTCTGTGGGAGCCCAGGGGGGCCGTGTGAGAGCTGCTCTGCTGCTCCTCACTCCTTCCCGGCCGTTACTGGGATGCGATAGCGATCGCCGCGCTCTGACAGCTTCACACAGCCAGATCTCATCGCTGCCTCTCATCCCAGTACCAAAGGGTGATCATCCGGACAAATAAACTCCATTTATTAATTCTTAGCATCACACTTACCTTTATTTATTATAGCACGGGAAGAAATCTTGTCATCTGAAAGGCGTGCTCGGCTTGCAGCAGAGCAATTTATTAAAAACCTAGGGCTTGAAGCGAGCCCGTTCCCCCAGGAGCAGGTCACATCCCTCCTCCCTCCCCAGCGTAACTCACCGCCCCATGGAAACACCTCCCCAGCCTTGAAGGCTTCCGAGAGCCGCTCTGCGCCACGGGGCTGACAAAGCCACCTTCCCAATCCTTCGGACACGGCACCTCCACTCACCACAGCCTCCTAGAACACGAAGGCTGGTGGGGTGTGATAGGACTTCTTGTTGTTTGGTTGTTTTTTCCCTTTTAGGTCAAGTTATTGAAGACTGGTTTCCACACCCGAGCGTGGGGAGGCTGAGCAAGAGCTTCCCACAGCTGGAGGGTAGATCTTGAGCCATGCTCCAGCCTGGCCCCGGGGACCAGAGCTGGCTGACCCTCCATCCCAGAACCACCGCCTGCGCTGAAGCAGAGGAGAAAAGGTTCCAACTAAAATAAAGGCAGAGAATGAAGAAATTTTGGAAACTCAGTATTTTTCACTCCAGCAGAAGTGAAATCAGAGAGAGAAGGAAGAGAACAGGTTACACTATTAAAAACATCTCTAACCTTCAGATTTATTTTAGTGTTGTTTGGCAAGTTCTCACATTGGGCAGCTTTAAATGCCCTGCGGTAATTGCAAAAGAAACCCCATTAAGAGACTCTGATGAGGGGAACTATTAAAACCGAATATACTGCTGGGTCTGATGAATTTCCCTACTTCATTTTTGCAGCAAATAATATAGTTCTACGCTGTTTTGTTTCCTTTCACTAAAAGTGTGAACTACAGTCCTATAAATTCATCCTTACTGTCAATTAAATTAAATAAACATTGTCTGAGTGCATTAGGAAGAGATACAAAACAATTCAATACCAGGGTTAGTTATTGAGGAGGGTTTTTAATGAACACAAATTGATGTAATTAAAATAAATCTGTTTTTCACGTTTCTCGAGCAGCTGCCCCGTGGCCATTCCCGTGGAACACTGCAGCAGAGTGAACACCGGGCCAAAGCCCAGACCCCACGGGAGCTGCCTGCTCACCGGGGTGTGGGGCACAGCCGGGGGATGCTCTCCCTTCAGCAGCTGTTGAAACGTAAAAGAGAAGGTCAAAACTCAGCACCGTTTGGTTTAGTGGCCAGCCCAGCCCAAACCACAACACTCAGCTGTTTGTTAAATTGCGTTTCCCCCCCCGGCATCACCTTCTTTTTAGAAAGAAATGAGTAAAGAAAAAAATGCTTTTCAATATCACTCTTTATAGGCTGTTGGTAACGAGTTGGCAGCTTCTATGAATTCTTCTTTTGGAAGGTATTTTGTGAGTTGTGATACAGTCATATGTCAGGACCACATTTAAAACCAACATGCAAGGGTAGAAAAGTATTTTTCCACTATCAGATCTCCCTCCCTCTCTTTCTTCATGTCCCTGAAATAATAAGATCACCAACATTTTTGATATTCAGGGATAGGAGGTAGGAGTTATCTCTGGCCCAGCAGGTTCCAGGTATGGCCATTAACAAACCACACAGAGCTGAGGGAAGCAGAGCGCTAAAGGAGCTCAGCTGGAATATATTAGATAATTTTAAACTGAGGGAGATTAATAAAAAATGATCAAAAACCTTTGACATCTGAGTCCTACGCTCTGATGGTGATGATGTCTAACGTGGAGGTGTGTGCTCAGAGCTCTCACCTTAAACTGCTCCGAGCTCCCCCCACAAGGACACTGTCATCAGCACGGGGGTCCTGCTGACAAAGTGAAGGCTATTGGTCCCCTCTGATTGCACAGTCCCGTTCTCCAGATTGGTCCCCAAAGAGCACATGGCTTTACAGCACAGGGAAGGCACAAGAAACCAAATCCCATCCCTGACAGCACCGTTCTTCCCCTCACCGTCACTCAGCCTGGCCCGGCTTCCCCAGCATCCTGTGCCTCTGACACGTAAATCCTCCAAATCACCTTCCATTTCAGGAGTTCTCCTTCACATGGCAAAATATTCTGGCTGGAAAAACAGAGAAAAGATACTTTGTGTGTGCAACAGTGTCATTGGCAATTAGTGCCTCTAGCACTCCGTCTGCAGAGAGAGGGGTCTCGGTGAATGCAGAGCTCAGGTCCCCAGGGCCATCAGCCTTTAACGAACAATGAACGCACGCCACAGCGTAGAAGGGAATATACATCAGAGCAGCAACTTGAAGGGCCCTTCTTAGTAACACAATGTATGTTTATCTCCAAGAAAAGAAGGCCCAGCAAGCAACTCGCAAACACTATGGAGTTCCCACACACCGTGGCATTGTCGCAGCGCTCAGAACAGACGTGGTGTTCCTAACACAAGAGACCCGCACACGTGGAGAGGAAACCACGGCACCCGGCCTCTCCCGGGGTGAGGCAGCACAAAGCACCGATCCTTGTAATTGCAACCATAAGATTGAAAAACATTTCCCCTGCCTCCAGGAGCTGGGTTGCAAACCAGCAGGGTACCAGGCGCTGCGCTGGGCTCTGGGGCACAACAGGTGAAGTCCTCACATCTGGGTGCACATCCCTCCATCCCTAGAAGGCGGTGGCTTTGATGGAGGCATAGAGCTGGGACGTGCAGGAGCTCATCTACAGAACGCCTTCGGGGTGAGCCAGTTCCGCTCTTTTCAGTGTATAAATCTTTCCCTTTTTTTTTCCCCAATCTCTCTTCTGATTTTTCAAGGTTATTATCTCAATGCTTTTTCCTTGGTGCCAATTCCTCTGAACTTGAGTTCACAATGACTCACAGCAGGGAGGCACAGAGAGAGCTACCACCAGAAGCCTCCTCCCTGGAGAAGCTTCACAATGCTGCCTATTATTTAGCAACTTGAAATGCTGGTTTAATGGCACACATCTCTGAAACATCCCCGTCTTTCACTTGTTCTCCCCAAGGACCCAAGCCACGGAGCTGTACCCCGCTCCCCCCATCCCACCCTCCCCACTGTGCCTTAGAGTGGGGGGGCTGCCAGTCTCCAGGCTGGGGCTGTGACACCCCTCACTGGGTTCAACACCTTGAGGTGGTGGGTTCCAAAGCTCACATATTCACCCACCAGTGAAAGACCTGAATGCAGTTAGAAAAACCCAGCATATCTTAGGGGAGTGTTAAATTTGGGGGTGTTTTCCTGCTTTGACTGTGCTGGGATCAGGGTTTCAAGCATCTCTGCTTGAGAAGCAAACCCTCCTTAGCAGAAGATCTCTATCATTGCATTATAAAAGCCAGCCAGCCATCCTCAGACTCCCACCCAGCATTTATTCGGCGGGAGAGGAGAGGTACTATGGACATACAAACACAAAGTTCTGGAAGGAAATCTACTCCCCCGGGCTCATTAGCGATGCCAAAAGCACAGACCCTTCTGCCTCCAGCCTTGCAGGCTGAGACCGGGACAGAGAGCTGTGACATGGTGTCCACGTCCCTCAAACTCACCACCGGCCATGTTATCTGTCCTTCCTTCTGAGCCTCTCTCTTCCAGAAACCACGGCAAGTGAAACCCAATTGCAGGCACTGACTCTCAAAGAGCTATTCATTTTCAAGGAATCTTTCACCCAAACCCTTTGTTAGACAGGTCTGAGGCAAACAGGGGGTGACAGAAGGTGCAGGTGAAGTGACAAGTTGAACTGGTGGCACAGGATACACAAAGTGCCCGGGGTCTGGCTGTGCCCGGCACAGCTGGGTCTGGATCAACGGCCCTAAATTCACCACGTGATGCTGAGCATCTCCCCTCGCCCCTCAAATATTACTCTTCCCTTGACACATTTGCTTTTGAGTTATCCATTTGCAAGAGAAGGTGCTCAGAAGAAGGCTTGCGCTCTGCCATAGACCACTCTGTCTCTTCTGGCCTTAGCACCATCATCCCCTGATGGCTTATCCAGTCAGAGTCTTAACATGCCTACAGCTGTTATTAACAGCAGTGGTAAGAACAGAAGCAATTAGTGGTCTCACGGTCCTGTGGCCACGTAGCAGTGGCTGGGGCTGCCGCTCAGCCGCTGGTCACACCGAGCCCCAGACCTTCCTGGTGACGTCCTGCGACACAGCCCTGCCGTGGCCGGACACGGGGCGCTGCTGGAGCCCCCACAGCAAAAATTGCTGCTTGCAAGGTACTGCAGAGATGGCAGCACCGCACTGTTAAAAACGTATTAAATTAATTGAATTCAAAGAATCAGCCACAAAAGCAAGAAGGAGAGAGCGTGTCTCTTGCAGCACTGATCCCGACAGGGTTGAAAACACGCAGCTACAGCCTTATTATGAAGCATTAATACACCAGATCCCAGGGACATTTATCGACTGCTGCTGTTCAGAAACATCTCGGAATGGGCACTGGACTCCCAGCAGAGCCCACGCTAAGGTAACACTTCCCAGAAGTTTCCTTGTATTTCAAAGAACACACTGACCATGTTCACGCTTTCCAATATTTCTTCCAGACACAAGAGATTGTTTACCCACGCTCGCATGCAAAAATCTCATCTAATTCATTTTGTTCTTTTAAAATGCTGTTTAAATAAAGCTTTTCAGGGAAATAGAGCCTGTTTCAATTTATCTTAGCTGAAACTAGACTATAAATCTCTTCAGTTTCCTTTATTGATCTTAAACAAAATTACAAATATAAATTACAGCTGCTGCAAATTAAATGTTCTAATGACTGTGTTTGAAAGAAAATGCAATAGCACCAATAACACATTAGATAAGACACAGCAAGAGCTGCATAAAGCTACCATTTGTGTTGAAATCAAAAAGATTTCCGTAGAAATCCACAGCCTGGGGGTCCCTTCTCCCACAGATTTCTCTTCTATCTCTGAATAATTTATAAAATTAACTACACCAGATCTACAGGACGTGCAGATGGTTTAATGCACCCACCAAGAAAACTCAAGTTTTCAATTGGTTTGTTAAGACACCAGAGTTTCAGGGCCCAACAGTCACCAAAAGAGCTGCTCTTGGCAGTCCCCCTCCTAAATGCACACAAATGGCAAAGCTTCAGCCAAAACTGTATTGACTCTTTAGGAAACCAGCCAGACTTTGTGCACTGGACCAAGCCAGGAGTCCCTACTGGCATTGGTGCCGAGTCACCCTAACTGAGAGGCAACATGCATTCCATACAGCCCACACTGAAATAAAGCAATATATAAATATGTTTCCAGATCAACTGTCCCATCAGTTTTCTTCATCCTTGATCTCACAAAAAGCACTGGCCACAGGGCCATGCTCTACAAGGGCAAATATCAAGTGATGCTGCTTCAGATACGATACATTTCTTCTAAAGGAGCTTCTATTTCACAAAGCAGCACAATCATCAGTTTTCTACACCACTGACACTTAGACCCTTATGCACAAAAGCATCTGTTTACCAGGTCATGAAATTGCAAGTATAATAGTGGTGACTTTGCTGCACTTGATAAAACCATAAAACATGGCATATTGCTGCCTACTGAGCTTTGAAAAACACCGACGCTGGAGAGGAGGAAACATTCTTGTTACCATCAAAGAACCTCAGAATCCCTACCTTTCTGCTTCTGATCTGTGGACACGCATTTTTCCTTCCCTCCAGTGCTGTCACTCCTTTCTGGTACAGGCAACACCGCAAACATCCAGAAAAATTGAACTCTTTTATGCTTTCTTAAGTTTTATATGATCACAAAGCCTCTCTGAATACGTATATCTGTGTGCAGTCAAGGTACTAACATCCCGACAGCCGTTATGAAACAGGCAGCTCACTAATGAGACAAATGAGCTCTCCATTTATCCGGAGATAAACGCAGGACACGGGGACTGGAAATCCCGTCGTTTTTGTGGCTCACGGAACCAACTGCTTCTCAGCAGAATGTAATTGTTCTGATAGACACCATTGTTTCAGCGCCCAACAGCCGCTGAAAGCGCTGCTCCTGGAAGCCTGGCTGGTGAATGCACACCAGCAGCAACGCTTGGGCTGTACCGACGCTGGGAACCAGCAGGACTTTGCAGACTGGGCCAAGCAGGGATCCAGCACCGGCGTGTGGTGTGGCACCTGCTCTCCAGTCCTTCTCCAAACCTCTGGTAGAACCTGCCTCTCCGAGGTCCCAACACGGGGGCTCTCTGAGGGGCAGGGCTGGCCCCCGATCCCGGGGCAGCGTTGATGTGAACCAGCCTCTGACACTCTGCTTCACCCTTCGCTGTACATCAGTTCCTGGAATTTCATTCATGATTTACTTTGACCTTTAGCTGTGTCTGATAGTTTCTGGTACCAAAACTTGACACTTAATAAAGGAAATTTCAAGAAAATACCAGCCAGCGAGCTAAATAACTGCACAGAAGAGGCAGATTTCATAGTGAACTGATAAAAATTGCTGCCTTGGCAAGAGCCTAGAGAAATCCCCCTACTTCAACCTCAAGTTGCCCAAAGCGGGATCTCCTGCCTTAACACCCCAGTTTCATACTGATTCCTTCCTAAAATACCCAGGGCTTTTATTCAGCTCTTCTGGGTGATAATGCTGTACATACCTGTCTTTGGGAAGATTTTCCTCCTCTTCATTATGGTTACTCAGCCCAAGCTACCCTGCGTGTACGCGTTCATGCACGTGCAAATTCCAGTGAGTATCTCCCGTGGGAATATTCTGCAAAAATCATCTCCTGGATGCAAAAGTTCAGCTGAGAGAATTATTAACATCCAACAGAAAACGCTGTGATCTCAGTGTTAAGTGGCAAAGAGGCAATTACAGAGATCAGTTAAATACCTTTCACGGGGCCTACCAGCTACAAGGCTCGAAATGTTTGCTCTCGGAATAGCACCTCGGCAGGACGGGGTCTGGGCAATGGTGACCAGGGTGGGGAGCAGACCCCTTCCCGGCCTGGCCACCCTCCTGCCATTACTTGCAGAAGGAAGAAGCACAGCCTGAGCCTTCAAAACTTTCCTGGAGCTTTGCAGGCAAAGGAAACATGAAAATCTCTTTGATCATGTTTAAATATTTCAGAGAGGTGACCGGGCTTTGGAAGCTTAATTACCTTAAGCCGTTAGAGGGCAGAGAATGAGGACAACAACAAAGAGAAGGAAAAGGAGAAAAAATGAACTTGTTCCAGGACAACAAGATGTTACTATTTATGAACCTGCAAGAGAATTAGAGCTGAAATAATTAGACAGAAAAAGAGATTTTAATTAATGATGGTAATTCTTGCGAAAGGAACCAGATTGCCAGCCCTGGAAACTGCCAGTTCTTTTCATCCACAACGTATGTACGGTCTCAGTGAGACCATTGCAAAGGTTCCCAGCAGAGGACCTTACCCAGGGCTGAGAAGTCCAACATCTGACTGGTCGTAGGTTTTGGCTTCTGCTGCAACTGAGCTTTGCCATGAGAATAGCTGCTCACTACATCAGTTCCTGGGTTCAAGCAGACCCTTTGACGTGGGCCAACTGATCTCTAACGCCTTGAATCAGCTTACAGTGGTGACCAAGAATCACAAAACCTGCTGAAATAAATGTAGAGACCCGCAGGTGCCCCAACCTGAGGAAGTCATGGTAAATGACCAGTTCCCTCCAGTACCTAAGTAACTCTTAAAGAAAAAAAAAAAAAAAAAAAGTAACCTTTCATTCAGATCATGCCATTTTGTTAAACTTCCAATTGTTGTGTTTCGAATCAGCAGTCACTCTATCCCTGCCCTCACCAGGGCCACGGGGCACCGCGTTCTGGGAAGAGCAGCAGCTTCTTTCTTTGCTCCCAAGATGGAAGGTGAGGGGCAGGAATTGGTGTTTTAGTCATCGTTAATAAAATCCTGGAGTAACAAGATGTTAGCAGAAGCCTTTCACCACCTCCCTTTACATCCCATTTTCCACACCTTTGCAGCTGGATGGAGAATTTGCCTCCCAGGCAGAGGAGCAGATTTGGGGTACAAGTCCTTGGGTAGCAGGAAAGCTCATCTGGCCGGTCCCTGGAAATTTAATTTGTAGTCCCTGGTGGCTCACAACCGCAGCTGGCCTAAGCTACCTCTGAAAAGCAAGACCTTGCTGCAGCTCCCAGCCTCCCCAGCACGGAGAGCAACGATCCTCACTACTTGAGCCCGATTCGAAATAGATGAAGTCACACGTATCAACTTCACTTTAACATGAGTCTTTCTATTACCTGGGTCAGAGACTCTGTGCAGTCACTCTCCAGAACCCGCTGTTATTAATTCAGCAATTATAGCTTTATGGTGGCAGGGAACCCTCGATGTTTAAGCTGGCACTGGAAAGCTGTAATTCTGAATGGGACATGACATGAATTACTGGATTGCTGTAATTTTTCAGCTTTTCATGCATTTTCACTGCATATATTAAAAATACAGCGAGTAATTCACTTTTAATTATGCAAATTCAAAGACAGTAAGACAAGAGATGGATGAGTTTTTAAATGCCTGCTCTGCCTGACCACCTGGGGCTAGAATAGAAAATCCACCAGCTAATCAGGTAACCTGGCCCACCGCGCTCCCGCTGTTCTCAGAATTACCTCTTCTTAGTATTCAGCTCTGTTACAAGAGCAGAGAGTCCAGAGAAGAAATTGCCAAGCAGATGGGAAGCCAGGAAAAGACAGATCTCAGCCTGCATTCCCCACTTCTCCAGGTGCTCAAGGACAACAGACCCAGAGCTGTCCTCACATCTGCCACCACCCTAAGCCCTCACGGCCGTTCAGGTACCTCTATGCTTTATAATTTGGCAATATTTTCCTGACATGAGGGCTCGGTTTTACAGGGACAGTATCCTCGGCCACTATTGCTCAAGGAAAGGAAAAATTAGCCCAACAGAGGTATATACAAACAACATTTAACTAGAATATTCCAACCAGGACCATAGCGCACATCAGCTTCCCCATTCTGCATCCCTGCCCTTGGCCCCTTCCCTGCTCCCTAGCAAAGGCTGTGGACACCTGTGTGTCCATGCAAAAGTCCCGAGTTTGGGGTGAAGGAGAAATAAGTTCCATTGTTCTCAAAGACATTGTTGTTAAATTGTGAGATCGCAAGCACAAGTAACGATGGCTTGTTAAAAGCCTAGTGGCTGTATCTAATAGCTGCAGCGTTCAGTGTGGTAATTACAGAGGCGAGAGACTGCTGAACACGTGTAAGAAAGGAAATAATTGGGGTAGCAGTAATGCAAAAGCTTCTCCAAGCCTAGAGCAATTGTTATTTTGCCCTCCCACTGATGTGCTGCTTACCCAGGATACAGCGGTTAGAAACTCACTCTCTTTAATGAACGTTGAGGTGTTTTTCATCCAGGAACCCCCAGGCTTTGCATCCAGTACATCAAGTTTAGGACACAGAAGTAAAATTCCTCAAACACCTTATCTCCTTGCCCTGAAAGGATACATCTGCTCTTCTCCTTGGAAGCCTGGGAGAACTTTCGAGCCAGCAAACGAGCGATGCAAATCCCCAGCATCCCACCGAGAAGATGGGGCTCCAGGAGGTGCTCGCAGGGCACTGCTGTGCCAACTTCTTCACGTGAATGTTTTCAAACCAGCTGGAAACTTTTCCTTTCCTCCCGTCTCTTCACCCCACCCGGAGGTGCCCCACCACCGGTTCCAGTCTGCCATCTCTAGAGGTGACCTCTGGCAGCTCCTGCGTGCGCAGCCTCTCGAGCTCTCCCCAGCGCCTGCTGCACAGGGTGAAGCACAGAATTAGCCAATTTACCTGTTTACCTGTTTTACTTCTAGAAAGAGATGTCTTGTTGGGCAGAGGAAAGTCACCATTTCAGTCACTTACCAACACAATGTGCTCCCCAGTTCCACCAGCGAGGCACTGAGAGATCTCTCTCCCAACCTCAGCATAGGACACCTCTGGTTAGACCTGACAAAACCTCTGAACAGACTGTTTCTCTATGAATTCACCACCGAAGAAGGTTAAGACCATGGAGCCCAAGCACCGAGGTACCGTTCTGCTCCGGCAGCTGGTTGTGAACAGAAGAGCCTGGACTTCTCCAGCCCCCAGCCTCGCTGAAGGGAAAGCTGATTCATAGTTATAACCAGAAGGAAATGAGGAGCACAAGAGGGGATGTTGACAGTGTGATTAAGGATTTCTTTTAAACTACAGAATAAAGCACAATTAATATCTTGGCTTGAGGGAGATTAAAGACTTGCGTGGATTCCTCCATTCTCCCCTGATATCACCATTATGTAG
The DNA here is from genome assembly GCA_026546715.1 of Gallinago undulata. NCBI lineage: Eukaryota > Metazoa > Chordata > Aves > Charadriiformes > Scolopacidae > Gallinago > Gallinago undulata. The sequence continues at coordinate 989,204 of JAOTQQ010000071.1, read as the reverse complement.
CAATGGTTCCTACAGCTCTCTTCAAATTAATTCTGCAATACACGTCTGCTGGCGGGTCTACCAACCAAAGACTGCATAAAGATCAGCTTGTAATAAGGATCAGTTTAACCCCATTTACTTTCTTAATGTCAGTGGTATCATAGAGATCACTTCTAACCTTGCATGTTAAGTAAAGCAGTTAATTGTGCTGCTGTACCAGGTTTAGACATAAAAGGCAGAATTAATAACAGGTTTAAAGAGAAGGCTTAGAATAGGAGTTGTGAACGCAGGGAAAGGGCTGCTGTGAGTTAACACCAGCTTGTACATAGAAAGCAAGGTTAATATTTGGGTAAAAGATAAGACCTAAAATGAGTTTTTTATTGATCCGAACGACTTATACATACAATGGGGTATAGAAAATAAACACTTTGATGAAAATAAAATGCTAGACCAGAAATATCTGTTTCTGAGCTTGCCCTGAAGGAACTCTCATGGTTAGAGGAGATGAAGCAGGGACTCTGGGGACCCCCTTCAGCCCACATCCCGGGCAGCCGGGCTCCATCACGGGTCCCCAGCCGGGGGGAGATGTGGGGTGGCCTCCCCCTGCCGCCCGCGGGGGCCACAGGAGCGGGGCTGGCATCGGCGCGGAGGAACTCGGGGCAGCACGAGGCACCGGCACGACCTGCAGAGACCGGGGGGGACGGGGGGCAGCTCCTCTCCTCGAGGGGAGCAGCCAACCTTCTCGTCTGCAAAAATACCCCAGAACGCTGTGAGCATCTTTAGGCACCCAAATACCTTTTTTAATCCCTTTATTCGTAATGGTCTTCATACCTGCTTACAGCAAGCAGGAGTTGAGGTTGGCAGGGAAAGATCAGAGACTTTCAGCTCATAATTCACCTCCCGGGCTGTTCCTAGGGCACAGCAATCACGCACTTTCCCTCAGCCAGGACAGACTGTGAAATGAATGTATTGTCCTTAACGACTAAATCAAAGTCAGCAAAAAGGTAAGTAAATGTTTTCTACGCGACTGCTGCCATTTTATAAAAAAAACTATTGAATGTAAAATGAAAGGTATCCATAGGTACGTAAACAACTTTTTCTTTTTTTTAAAGTTTTAATAATCCAAGGCATTGTTTAAACAGCAATACTATTACAGATTTACGTAGCTGATTTCTTCTGAGTACAGCAGAATCCTTCTGACAATGAACGCTACAGAAAGTGGCATTAGGTGAGTTACTGTGAAACCAAAGTCTATTTGTGCAGGAATAAAAAAGAAGGAATCGGGACAATAATGAGCAACCGAATAGCACCACAGTTAAGGGTGCTGCTTTGCAGGAGACAAGTGACTATTGTGAACTCTGAAGTGCCCATGTAATGAATCACAAGAGCCAACTAAAATGAGAGCAAACATATAAATTCTTCTTATTTCAGTATGTACAAATACCAAAGCAGTTTAGGCTTGTTAACCTCCACAGCTTGAGGAAAATATGTTCATCATTATTGTATAGCACTTTGCTCTTCAGAAATTCTCTGTATATTGGTTTTGCTGTGTCACTGAAGCATCATGAGAGCCTGAAAGGAGGCTCAGCATCAGACACCACCAAGGAGCTCATAAAAAAGTGGAAATATTTTTAAAAATCAACCAGAAAATGAAGCAAACTGATACTGTGCATTACTTCCAACAATGCAGATTGTGAAGAGGTACTAAAACTATTTGGATTTTTGCTTTTACATGGATTTCATAGCTCTTCCTTTTCCTGAAGAGCTTAGCAGCTGTGAGTTTCTCTCTTCCACCCGCGCTGCTGTTTCATCTCGGGGTGCCCAACCTCCACAGCTCCAGCTCAAGCGTTCCTGTTCCACCTCCTCTGCCCGGTTCAGGGTCCCAGTGAGGACCACAACTGAGTCTCCTGACAAGGACGGTGACTGCCACCAGCTTAGTGAGTGCAGGAGCTCGTTGACAGGGCGCTGAGCAGGTGGCAGTGGTGTGGTTTGGGAGGCTGGCTGGGCTCTCCTCACCCTCGGTACCCGCAGCGAACCCGCAGCACCCCCCGTGCCAGCCAAGCCCTCCTCCACTCCGGGTTTGAGACATACCTTGGCTGACGCAAACTCTGCCTCCCGATCCATCACCCAAGGATGACTTTCCCACCGACCAGACCAGCTGCAGCGTCCACCCGCTGTCCCCCCGCGGAAAAGGTCACCGTCCTGAAGGAAGGCAGGGAAAGGCACTTCTGCGCTGCCCCTGGAGAAGATGTGCACCATCAATAGATCATGTGCTGTAAAGTCCCCTCCGAGATGCAGCTCTGACTGACACGTACACGCACTGCTGCCGCGTTTCCTCTCCGTATCCGCAGCCTTGGCTGTGATCCTGAACCCCACCTGGACAGAGCTCGCCCCTGGGCACCCCCGTGGGAAGCATATGGCAGGGGTTAAGGGACAGGACCGGGGAGGGGACACAGAGCCATACAAACAGCAAGAACCTTCCTCCTCCCAGATGCTCCCTCAGTTTACTGAAAGTTTGGGAAAATAGATATATATTATATTGTACATATGGATATTATAGTTTGGGTATGAAAGCCTAAGTTTTTCATACCTAAGTATGAAAAGCCATCTTTCTTTCTAGACCTGTTAATTACCCATGGAGAACCAGGAAACAAAACGATGCTCAGAATTCTTTAAATAGGCAATCGAATCTTTTAAGAAATACCCCAAAACTTAAACAGCCCCTCCTTCGGTTGGAGCAGAGGAAAAAACCATAAAGCTTAAGAAGCATTTTGTTCAGGAAATCACACCTTTCCCCATTTTCCAGCTGACACGTTGTGTTGCAAGTCTGTCAGAGCACATTACCTCGGCGCCGTGATGCAATGCACCGCTGCTGATGCAACCCCAGCTGATGTGTCCGATGTGATACATCAGGTACAATATTTGGGAAGATTTTTCTAAAAACAACATCCCTAGAAGAGCTTCGTTCCCCATCTTTGCCAATTAAAAAAGCCTTCCCGAAGAACTGAATCACCTGGAGATAATTGCTTTTTCACAGGTAATTAGCAAATACAATTAGTTGTGGGAAAGGTTTGCTTTTCAGCAACTCACACCAAAAAAAAAAGGGAAAATAGATGATCATTGCTGACATGCAACTGCTTTCCACAGGACCAGGATACCTCACCTGAGGAGATGGTATTTACAGGGCTACCTTCTGCCACCATCAGGCTGATTTCTTTTCCCCCCGTTGACAAGAGAGAATTCAGGTTTTGGAGCCCTGTGCTTACAGTTCTTCATTAAGGACCCTGAATTACAGTTCTGCTCTGAGGGAAATTAACAGTAAAGTCACCCATTTGTCCAGAGGTGCATCAAAAGCCACAAACCAGTAGGAAATCTATATTAACCTTATGAACTCTCCAGTTCATACACTGACTGGCAGTTAAATTTGCTAATCTCTGCAGCAGATAAATGTTACTGAAATTGGAGTCAAATAAAGATACGTCTCTCATCAGAACATCGTGGGAAACTGCAGTGAGCTCAGAGGGATTTATTCCAACGTAAGCAGCGGGCGCTGCTGATGAACTCGGGACCACCCGAAATCCCACTCTGCTTGTGTCTCCAGCACCAGCTCTGGAAAGCCCTGCGTTTCCACGCACGTCCATGTGACGATGACGAGATGAACAGTAAGAATCCCTGGACACAGACTTTGAACAGCCCACGGTGGTGGCCATGGCATGTGTCCCCAGGGGTGACATCAGCGGATGGCACAGCGCTGGGCTGACACCAGCCCTCCCCAGGGAGCTGGCAGCAGGAAGGGTCCTGCCTGCATCACTGACCAAGCCAGGGCAAAGGGAGCCAAAATCCTCACACGCAGCTTTAAAACAGGTTTTAAGGAGGGAGGAATTAATGTTTTGAGCCACCCGTGCCCCGCTCTCCCGCAGCCACCCGGGGTGACGATGAGTGTCCCTGGCTCTGGCTGGGGGGAGCAGCTGGGGACCAGCCCAGAGACAACAACACACCAGGACATTTCACTCCCCACAGGAACCAGCCCAGAGACAACAAACCAGGACATTTCACTCCCCGCTTAGACTGATTTTTCAAGTGTAAAATGTAATTCAAATCTCCATAAAAAGCTATTTGCTCCCTAGTTTCAGGATTCTTACACCAAGGTTCAACCGTGAAATCCAATTGGGGAAAAAAAAGAAGCCTTATGCTCCAGGTCTGAAAATCCTACAAAAGCCTTTCGGTGTCAGGCTCGAGTGTGTCTGAAGCGGCATCTGACCCGTTGGGTGTCTCCTCTCCGAAGGTTTGGCACAGTGCCTTCCCTCTCAAAGCCAGCTTTTCCAAGCCAGGCACCCATCAAAGCCCAGGTATTTCTTGGCAATTCGTACATCCAGGGAGCTGCTCAAACAGCAGGATCAAAGCCCAGATTTCTCAATTTTGACAATATGGCCCAAAACGCACATGGCAACTGTACAAATTCACCGCTGAATTTCAGAGTCCCTGCAGTCCCCGGGGCTGCTGCCCAGCTCTGGGCACTTTTGGTATCACAAGCCCCTCTCTGCAGCTGCCATCCCAGAGGGGTGTTATTCCATGGGGCCACAAATATTTCTCACCCTTCCTAGCCCTTCCCTTGCTCCCTCAGAGCAGCAGGTAGCACAAGTCCTGAAAGATTTATCTCATGATTTGGACTTGCTTTTTCAATGTTTTATCTTCTCTCCTAGCACATGTAAAGTATTCTTCTCTTTTATAGAGGCTTGTATTTAAATTACTGAAGTATTAGCAATGGACAAAGAGATTTCCGAAGGTCTGAAATTTGGTCTCCCTTCAGGATAAAAAATTGGATGCATACCTAAATTTTCCACATCTTACATATGAAAATTTATCAAAACACAGTGGAAGACAGGTTGATATTTGTGCCACTGGTTACCACCAGTGGTGGTTTCTGAGTCAGACGTGTGAATCGCCCCACGCCCCGGCCCCGTGAGCGTCCCCACGGTGCTACCAGTGCTCCAGGCAGCACCCAACAGAGCTCTTCCCAACCAAAACCTCTCCTCACATTTTCTGAAAGTCTCTCGTGTGAATTCTGAAACGATCAAGCGTGACAGCACGCTGCTCATCAAAAAAACCTTTTAAAACTTTCAACTGCCCCTTACATCAGTCATTTTTTGCTTTTGTTAAATCCGGTCCACGTGACCCTGGACTTCCCGGTGAAATCAGCTGCTCCATTTCCAAAGCATGATGTAGCCGCATTTATTCCTGTAAAGAACAAAGTTCACCTGATATCCTGCTTTGTGTCGGAAGAAATGCTGGCATGGCCATCTGCCTTCTAATTAAGACGACTGTTCTATCCCAGAGACTGGGAAACCTCATCTGTACCTATTCGTGCATCACATCTCTGCCTGGAGGGGGAAAATCTCTTTCCTGCTGAGGGATTTTGTCTAGCAGAAGTTCCCTGAGACACAGCTAGTTATCTGCCTCACCATCAGGTAACAGCACCACCTTCTGCCAACAACTCACCATCTCTTTAGAAAACCATTACAGCGATCTTCTCTTGGTGGTCTCAGCAGCTTCCTCAAACCTTTCTGATGTAGGCAGCAAACTTTAGACCAACATCCTGAAGGCTGTTTTAGAACACCCCAAGCTGTCCAGAAGAGACACAGACAAAATTACTGAGATTTGACAAATTTACTTACAAAAGCATAATAAATCTAGACGCTCTAAAGCTAAACTCCCTCTGCTTCAGCAAAACACTTAAGTACACCTTTAACTGCATAATGCTTGAATAAACCCTCCAACATTTTTTGCTGAAGCAGGGCTTGCAATGCCATTGCAAGATTATCACTGCAGTTCCCTGAACGTCCCCGTGGCATTTCCCCACGACTCAGGAGCCCGGGCAGAGCACAGCACCCACCTCAGCCTGCAAATAACATCTGGGGCCCCGAGTCACCTGGGGGCTTTTGAGCCTTTGTCCTGTGAGAAAGGAGTGAGAGAAGCAATGGAGCTCGTGGTAAGGGAGGCACAGAGGGGACAGGTCTCTCCTACGGCTAAATTCAGCTCGTCACCCTCCAGCCCCGCGGACGGGAGAGAGAAGCTCCTGGGCTGCAGGTCAGGCTCTGCACGGCTGCCCCGTGTCTCCGTGGCACACACCGTGTGTGTTTGCCCAAAAGGCTGGATAAAACACTGAAATCTGCTGCTGGAACCTGCTGTCAAGCTCTCGGCGCTTCCCTGCAGCGAGGATTCATGGGGCCGAGCAGATTGACACCAGTCCCTGGAGGGGATGCTCCTCCACCTCCTGCACATCTTCACAACATTCCCACGGACTCTGGGGGGGAAACACCTCTTTTCAAAGCGTGTGCAGGTCAGGGTGGGGGCTTTTAACGGCAGAAAACCTGCAGGGGGCAAACAACCTGCCAGCTTGCCCCAGCTGCCCCTAGGTTAGCCCTGGTTACGTCTCCATCTACATCCTCACGGTGCCGATCGGCACCCCGCGACTGGGCTGTCCCCAGCAGCTGAGTCACTGACACAGCTACGTGTCCGAGAGACCAACCTCCCACACCCTGCAGTTACTGTGAGGAGTGAAACTGCTTTAATCACAGGAAACATCACAGTTTCCTGGTAAAGCTGTCCCTCGGGGCGGGCAGCCCGGCGAGGGGCGCGTGGAGCCAGGGCATCGGAGAGACGGTGGTGGCAGACACCGAGAATAAGACGCTGATGAGCCAATCAATAAACCAGTAATTAGCGCCGCTTGGCAGGTTGGGGTGCTTTGGGTTTGGTATTTTACTTTTGTTTTTTTTCTCTAGATTCGAAAGAAGTTTGCTTATCTAAGTTTTATAACCACTTAAATGAATCCCAGCTCTGCTCAAATCAATGAAAGCCTTGGTGAGACAGCTGTAATTTTATGTGCGTGTGTTTTAGTAAATTAGAGGGTTTAGCCTTAAGGATTCACTTTAATGTAATCTACTAAAAAAGAGAAGTAGAACCAGATGTAGTGTCTTACAAACTGCTGGACAGTTGCAACTGGAGCAACAGCACTGAAAGCAACTTTATAGCACAGATAAAGCAGACTTTCTGACTCAAAAAAGCAGTATTTCACATAAACAGTTGTAAATATTTTGTATTTCCAATGCAAAGAAAGAAGGGTGTGAATAGATTAAAAAAAAAACAAGCCTAAGTAATTGGTAATGGTTTTATCTTGTTCTGTTTGTGCATATCCATGGAGAAATACAATCTGTAGTATAAACCATTTAACTAAATTAAATTCTAGTTAGCATCTGGGATCCCATCAATAAGGGTCTATATTTCTGAGGAGCCACAGACTGGTGGCAGTAACAGACACATAAAGATTTTAATAGGTAAATAAATTTGTTGTTGCATTTCTCCTGCTACCAGAACACAGTTTAACAGAGTAATTAGTGGTTAGATATCTAACTATAATGAAGAAAATTCTCTAATCATTAAAAATTCTCAAGAAAGAACATTCATACCATCAGTAGCGTTTACTTATTGTGAGGCACGTTCACTCAGCACCAGAAAGAGTTGTCACCTGGTTCCTGGCTCCACATAAATCTTTAATAAGAGATTTTCATCACCATCAGAAAGTGATTTTCAGGGTCACCATCAATGTGTAATCATTTCTTAGGTCCTTAGCCACTTGAATTAAAAAAAAAAAAAAAAAAGAAGAACAAAAATCAATGGAGTTGAGCTATAAATCCACAAGGGCTGGGCAGTCTCAGAGGGTCTTTCTCTGCTGGTCCCAAGTTCTTATTTATAAATCTCTGAGTCCTCACGAGGGCTGTGCATAGAACGAGTGACTACAATAAATCTTCAGAGGGAGGCGTTTACCCCAGCCTGGGCAGACTTTTTATGTCACTGGGGTAAGTAGAAGCGTGTCCTGCCCTCGCAGGGTTGCACAGACCCAGACCCCGGGCTGACCCCGGGCGGGGGGAGCAGAGTCCATCGGGGCCAGCTCCCCTGGGATGGACGGGCTGGAGCTGGATGCGGCGCTGGAGGGTTTCCATCCCTCCAGGAACGGAACCCGCGTCTCCTGACATTAAAGCTGGTGGCTTATTTATACCAACCCACTTTCTTCTGGTGTGCAGAGCCCCTTCTGCACAGTTTGGGGACCAAATTCCCCTTGAAGTCAGTGAGAGCTGAACAAGAACAAGGACTGATGACAACGCAATTGTATTTTGGAAACTACCAAGCAAAATAAACCCAGTGGTGCATAACGTTTGATTTTCAGTGGCTGTACCTCAAGCTTCCTCATCACTCTTAGGTCTGTTACCTCCAAAATGCAAACTCGCCAAGCTCAACAGGAAAGCTGTAAAACCATTAAGCCAAATTCTTTTTGATTATCAATAATCGCCTGTAACAAGCATTTTTCAGGGAGGAAGGAAGGGCTGTGAAGTCACTGTACAGGCACAACGGGCTCATTCCCACGGAGCAGCAGCGCTGGAGAGCAGCCTCCGGGGACAGACTGGAGAGGAGAGGGACATCAGGAACCAAATCACAGCACTGAATCCTGGGGATGGGCAGCCCACAAGAGTTTAATTAAATGTCAGTATGTTCAAACATCAGTAAATTTTTAATTTGTGTCAGTAAAGCACATAGAAATAAGCTGGAACACCCCGGAAAGAAGACATTCCCATTGAAAGAAACCAAACCCTTTTCTGTTGTAGCCAGAGGGTGGGAGCTACAGGATTTCATGGTTTTGGCTGCCAGGGCCAGAGCTAAGGGAGCGGTTCGTGTTCGTCCCCAAAGTGAGGAACTGACCAGGGAGCTCAAAGAGCTGGGACCAACACAGAGCCTGCTCCACCGCAGCCCCGCTTCTCCAGCGCCAGCATCCTCCCAGACAGCCAGACCCCTGGCAAACACCTGATGCAAACCCACCAGCGCTCGTGCATGTGCTGAAATGCTCATCTCCTCCTCTCTTTTTTCTTCCCTTCTTCTTTTTTCCTGCACTGGCAATAAGATTACATCTTCTTTATTGCCCTCTCATTGATTTGTTCCCCAGAAGCAAATGACAGCATTTCTGAGAAATAAATAAATAACCAAATAAAATAAAGCTGAGAGGCAATCTGCATGTAAATCAGCGTTAGTCACTGACATTTGAGACTTGACAATAAGCCATCCCCGTCCCAGCTGTGCCCACAAAAGCCCATCTCCTTTGTAAGGCAGAGAACGCTGCAAGCAAACGGAACCAAGGGTGAATACAGATAAGATGTAAACCCTCTTCGCTTGAAGTTTTTCCTAAAAACCCCTTTTGCTCCGGAGCACCTCGGAACACTTTTACCTGCTGCCCTCGGTGTGAGTTTTGTCTTTGGCACTTTCCCCCCCAGGAGCACGGCTCCCCAGGGGTCCCGCTGGCGCTGGGAAGGTGGTTGGTCCCAGGTGCAGCCCAGGAGGTGGCTGGGACGGGGCAGTGGGCGCATCGCCCCCTTCGCTGCCACGGGCTCCCCCCACACGAAACACTATTAGCTTAAATTAGGTCTTCTTACTGCTTTTCTGAATTATTTCTTTCAATATTCTAGCACCACCCAGACAACATCTCTTTTACTGAAAAACAAGATAGTTTGGGGTTTATAACGCAATTACTGGAGATTGTGCCGAGCTCTGAACAGCACGAGGAACATTTTATTTGGCCAAGTCAAATTGCCAAGCTCCTGCTCTTACCAGCGTTTGTCCTGAAGACCCAGCTACAGGGACATTTCTGGGCCTGTTTGACCTTTCTCATCTGTCCTTCTGCACGAAATGCAGTGGAGAGTACAGCAGGGGCTGCCCGTCCAGGGAGGGAGGTGTTTCAGGGTGTGCTGTGGCCGTTGCCCAAACGGGGGGCAGGATTTCTGTTCTGCCAGAGCCCCAAGAAACTGCACCCAGTCGCTGTCCCAAAACAGGGGGAGATGCTGCTCAGTGTAAGAACGAAATCTTTCCCAATGTTTGCCCTAATCTATTGCACACCAGAGCACAACACGGGACTATTACCCCCAAAAGCAATGCAATCAACTGTGCCAGTAATTAAACATAGTTAAACATGTGGAAGTAGAGCTTATAACCTTTTTAATGGGGAATATTACTCCCCTTCAGGAGATACGGCCCTGGCCCCACCACGCCTGTGTGAGGAGGGAGGTATTTACTGAAGAACCATCCCAGTTTCATCTGGAATCTCTCCCTTTTGGTGCTTTTTTGTCAGCGAGACCAAAGCCCTCGTGTGACAGAAAAGCACAGGGTGAGAGCCTGGCTGACACGGGGCAAGGACGGCTGCCAGGGAAGTCTCTCTGGGTCTGGGGCTCAGTCTTTTTACTTCTGTTTTTGTTCCTTTTTCATTAAGATTGCAGAAAACCATAGAAAGCAAATCCCTGCTCTTGAAAACTTTCATTCTAATTACAGAAAAAACACCTCCAAATTCCCAAAGCTCTAATTATGTGCATAAGTTTCAGCATGATGTCAGCTTGGTGTTGCTAAACAGAGCAATGAGGTTATGGAAGAATGAAATTATTGATTTTCTTTGACAGAGACAGGGAGGGCTCAGCTTTGGGTTCTGGCAGAGGTGTTATCAGCTTAACCAAGTCTAATTAGCTTCATTCGCTGTGGTCAAGTCTAAATACAAATAGAAGAAAAGTCTGATCAACCACCAACAGCACAACCAAAGGCTTAGAAACACTGGCCCATACTGATTTTCCCTGCCCTTCCTGTGCTTGTTTGCCCACGGGCAACCAGAGATCAAAGCCCTTCCACCCCCTAAAGGCAACACACTCTGAAAGGCTGGAAAAATCCAACCCTCACAAAAACTTCATGAAATGTCTCGTACCTGCTGCTCAGAAACCTGCTGGACGGCGGTGACCGATCCTCAGCTGGGTGAGCCTCTGCTGTGACACCTCGGGTCTTCCCAGCAAGGAGCCAGGATAAGGCTGGGGACATCCCCCTCCCCTGTCCCGCAGAGTAACCCCCGGCCAAAGCCGACCAGACCCCTCCCCTCTGTGTAAACCCACCCACCTGAAAACACCTGCAGTACCCCGTATCTTGGGCTTTTCACAAGAAAAAAAATAAAGCCACAGTCTGTACACGATCACTGCCCTACCTACAGCAATCTGTATCGCTCGTCAACAAATTTTCACATTTTAAATTTCAAAAGAACATTTCTGCCAACAGTTCCATGATGCCTCGCTCCTCCTTCTTTTTCGGTTTTATTCATGAGCAGTTCCCACCAGTCACCATTTTTTAAAAGAGGTTTTTACAGCAAAGCATTGTTAATTTTAGCACCTATGTGTTATGCTGCTATGGCTGATATAACCAGTTTTATATATGGAAAAACAGAGAAAATCAGACAAAAACGTATCTTCCAAGAGAAACTAAGCAAGTTTCTTCTGGGTTCTTTGGCTCCCAGCTCTCTCTCCAGCTCCTGGGTAAAGCAACCCGAGCCCAGGAGGTTGCCCCTCACCAGCCACAGCCCAGCAGCCGTTCTGCCTGCTCCGGAGGTACCCGCTCTGGTGGGAATGGTTTCACTGGTACCACAGCCCACACAGCGCCCAGAAGCCTAAAATACTTTACTTTGTTTTGGACTATTCAGTGACACGTTCATCACCAGTCCTAACTCCACAACGTTCATCAGCAGTCCTAACTCCACGGGGTCTCAGAGGGAACCCTAAGGGCATCTTTTAACAAAGCCCCCCTGGTGTTCGCACGCGACGAATTGCCACGTGTCAGAGTAACCCCCTCTCCACCTCATCTCCTGGGACGTTTCCAAAAGCAGTCATACCTGGCTCACGGTGGCTGTGTTATAATGATAATAATAATTATCACCTGATAATTATTAGATTAGTGGCCCTCCAGTTCACGGCTCCTGTCTGTGTGTGAGTCTCCTGCAGCCAGCCCCAGGCCAGCCCGAGACCGAGCCTCCCGTCTCCCTGCGGTACTGACACCCGAGGGGAAGGCTCTGAAGAGTGTGCGGTGAAACATCCAGCTTCTGGGATGGAAACAAGGCCGGGATGCTCCTCGGCACTCGAGCACTTGGCCAGAGGGTCACAGCAAAGGGTCACCCTCAGGACGGGTGTCCCTGTCCCACCTGCACAGCAGAGGCTGGGAAGCACCAGCAGCACCTACCCCTGAGTCCCAAAATACTGCCCGAGAGACCCCTCTGGGCTCTGCTGCTCCTCACCCTGCTTTGCTTTTGGGTTTGCTTCTGTTTTTAACACAGAGTGAGTGTAGAGACACTGAATGCCTGATTCGATGGGAAGGCAGGCAAAATTCAGGCTCAAAATGAACTTCACTTCAGTGTGTGGTCGAGTGCCTTACTGTATGCTGCTTGATTTTTTTTTTTATTTCTTTTTCAAGCCCAAGACAAAAGCCTCTCATTCCAGCACCTTGTTCCCTTGTCTCTTCAGCCAGCTGGGAGTTGCATTTTGCAGGGTCCCAGTTCAGCTGTCCTTCATTCTCACTAAACTAAGCCGCTCACACAAGAGTGACATCAGCACCGATTTCTGGGGTAAAAAGAAAAGCCGTAAGAACAAAACATAACTTGTGCTGAATAATTTCAAAATGCTTCCGGCTCCCTCTACTCAGTCATAGGCATAAACCCCGGCTCCTCAGTCCTGAGCTGCTGCTGGGTTTGTGCGGGGAAACTCAAAAGGCTGCAGCTCCGCAGGTGCCAAAGGCCAGCGCCAGGCGTCTCTGAGCTGTCGGGGGCACACCTCAGACCCACAGCTTTAACTTGCCCTGGTGCTGCTGCCAGAAGTATGATGTTGCCTTTGGAGGCATTATCCGGATGCCTTTGAGCTCAGACAATGCATCTTTCCGCTTCAAAGGGGAACCTTCAGACGAGAAAACCAAGGGAGCCGTTGGGATGGGGGAGGGGGCGAGTTCTGCTGTTTATCCTGGTCCCACACGAGCCCCTGGTGCAGAGCCATCACCTCCCACCGCCCAAGGACGCTGCCCCCTTCGCCGGGGGCACAGCACGGCTGCTGCTTCTGCACTAACGAGCGAAAAACGAGGGGAAGAGAGACAGTGGCTGCTGGCTGGCAGTGAGTCAGAAAAGGGCCGGCAGAGGGTGACTGCAGCGCCCACCCACCCATCCCCGCCACAGCCCGGGCAGCAACCGGCAGCTCTGGATGAAGTGGCTGGGGGAGATTTTTCTTTTTTTTTTCCTTTAAATTCATTTCAGAACTTGTCATCTGGGTTATGAAGCTGAAACTGAAGGGAACCTTTTCCTTTTTTTTCTCATAGTAACAGCTGCTCTCGCTCGCAAACACCTGCACTGCCTGGAGATTGCTGGTTACCTCTGCGGCGGCTGCTACCAGGAGCAAGAGTGACTCGTTTGGTAGACTTCCAGAAGGAATTAATTGGTTTCAAGTAAAAAATGAAGACCAGCACTTTGGCTTAGAAAGGCTTGAGCCTCTGCCTGGTTTCGGTTGGTTTCTTTTGTCTGCCTCTGGCTGATGGGGGCAGCCTCTTCGTGCTCCGATGGTCATTTCTAAATGACCACAGCTTCCAACCTTGGTGGGTGCCCAGCCCCAGCCCCGGCTGCACATCCAGCACCGCGCTCATCTCGTCACCCTCCACTGCCAGCTTCTGCTCTTGCAGCCCCCCAGGGCCGGGCGCTCACCTCCTGGGGGAAGAAGCTGGAACAGAGGGAGCTCAGAGCCGGAGAGAGGCGCTGGGAGCGTGGGACCCTCCTGCCGTCCCCGCGGGCTCCCCGTGCCGCGCTGGGGGGGCTGCAGGGACCTGCCCGGCCGGGGGCAGAGGAGGAGCAGGCACCAGAGAGGGAGGTCTGAAAAGGCCCCGCAGGGACAGATGGATGGGCTCGCTCCGCTGGCCGCAGTCCTCGGGACTTTGGAACATCATGTGAGAGTGGAAAACGGGCAACAGGAACAAAAGATTTTGCTTTCCCGTGTTTGCGATTCCAGGATTCTTTAATACCGTGAGCAAATGAGAAGACAGTGACCTCTGTGATTCAAAGTCTATTTCTGCAAGAAAACCAGGATGGGAACTGCCACGGAGCAGTTAGAGGCTTTTCGCAGTCCGGAGGGGAAAAGTCAGATCGCTTTAAAGGGGTCCTGCCCCTGCCAGAGCCGTCCCAGCCTCAGGACACCGCTGCCCGAGCTGCCCCCGTGCCCACAGTTGGCTTCAAACTCAGCAATGTGGGTGCCAGCTGTGCCACTGCCACTGCTCTGCTGCGTTCCCTACTGAATCGGCAGCACAACGGATTGGCAGTACGATAGGTACCCACTCTGCACCGTTTCTGGACTCCTTTGTAGAATCTGATTTTGGTCGGTTGGTCACCAGCTGCCAACCCTTGAGGTCGCCATGCAAAAGCCCTGGCACGGAGGAGAAGAGCTCATACTGGCCGTGTGAATACCACCCTGCAGAGCACCTCGTCTTGCAAATCAGAATAGTGCAAGGAGAGAGGGCTTCTAAAATACTCAAACTCGGAAAATAACAAAGCAATTAACTAGACTGAATTTGCCCTTGTTTGCTAAAAGGACCTGTTTCATTATTACTGTTCAGCTCATCCCAGTAGGTAGATGTTGGGTACCGGGTATGTACCCCAGAGCTTCTCCTGGGGCCTTCCAAAATGCAGGTTGAAAGATGATGGCAAAAAACCCACTGCTCAATTCCCAGGCTGGAATACTGCCCACATACTGATGGGGAGCTGTTCCAGTCCTTTCATTCTGGTTTGCAACGTTTCTGTAAGAGACTTTGATCCAGACAATGCCCATTACTGCTGCCTGCTGATACCGCCCAGGTGGGGAGGAGATTATATTGTATGAGCCTGAACACAAATAGCACAGGTTAGTTAGAGCAGCTCTTGGCAATAGTTCAGATGGAGAGGAAAAAAATGCTCATAATATCCACTGGACATAAATTACCAGTTTAAAACTAGCACCAGTTCATAGATTTAAATGGATTTTTAATGGACTCCAGCCTGGCGATTAAAGCAATAAGGGGATGTGATTCCTCTATCCCCAGTGGCATCGTAAGGGCTTCGTTGACACGTGCCCGAGTGATTTACGGTTGGCTGCCTCAATCAGAGCTCCGAGCACTGCGGGGAAATGCCCAGGCAGCAAACGGCAGAGGATGCACAAGCGCCTGCTACTGTGATTCCTGGACAGCACTGGGGGGTACCAGCCCCGCCACGCGCCGTCCCACCCCGCTCCCCTCCGGCCGGGGCACGGGGACAACGGTGGCTCCGGAGTCAAACCCCCTGCGTGGGCTGCAGTGTCACACACCACCTCCCCACCCACGTCTCCCTCATCCCGTGAGACGGGGTTTACTGCAAGGGGGCTGGCAGGAAGAGAAAACGGTTATTAAGGAGGGCATCAGCTCTATCAGCCGGGGGCAGCGGGAGAGCCAGGTCCCAGGGGGGAGAGCTGTGGATGCCTCTGCCCAGCCCTAGGAAGCACAAGGGGGATGTGAGGAAACTGTTCGTGCTGGAAGGGGGGGTCACTGCTGCGGGCAGCATTTATCCTGTCATTGATCCGCTCGCCTGCCCCGAAATGGTTAAATGGAAATACTGCAAATGCAGCTTCCCAGGAGTTTATCCTTGCTTTTGATGTTATAACCATTATAGCACAATCATTTTGAAGAATTGTGATTTCTTTCAAAACTCAAAATCGTTCCTACAGTGAATCTTTCTCTTTTTTATATTTTTTTCCCCTCCAGAGGCAGCATGTCTTATCTGAGCTTTGTCCCTCATTGGAAAGTCAAACTGTATCTTAGATGTCACATCCTGTCACACTTATCTATGATTTCGTGCATGAAGCAATACTGGATTTTAGCTCACCAGCTTTGCTACTGCCCCAATGTTTTTAGGTTGTGACTATGGTAACTGTTCCGTAAGTTGCTTCTAAATACCCATAAAATGAAGCAGATAGCACAGGAGATGTCCCTCATTAATACACCTTCATTTGGTCAATAATCTTACTGCAAATTAGCCTGGAAGAATCAAGAGTGCTATCATTTTCACGTAGGTGGAAATTTCCAAACTGGGAGATTAAGTCAAAATAAAGTCTGCAGTTGGTCTGAAGAGAGAACTGATGAGGGGGAAACAGCTCCAGGTTTATCAGCAATCTCTGGACCGGCTGTGTTGGAGCAGAATATTCCCTTTCCTTCCACACACTCATGCTGGGAGTAGGGATTCCTCATTCATGAGCCTTATGGGTTTTTTTTCCCCTTTTAAGTAGGCCAGTCTCTGAGATGGTATCAACCACCATCGCGATCTCAGACTAAACAGAAACTCTAATTTGTCTGATGAGAGTACGACCCAAAGAACTTTGTTTAGTATTTTGCTAACAGACCGTGCAAATTAAATGCACAACTGTATAAACTTACCCCAAATGTGTAAAAGCCTGGACTCGTACAAAAAAACAATCACTAGGTAATTGATAGCAAACTAATCACGAACATGAAAACCAGCTTATGAACCAGTGTTGACCACCCCCCGGAGCCCCACGTGTTGGCCGTGGGGGTCAGAGACCACCCGGCCCCCGGCTCTCTCCCGGCAGCAGACCCCGCAGCACGGGGCACTTCTGGTTTTTGGGTTCCAGACAGGCAGGGACACAGCCCTGATTCTGCAAAGTCTCCTTCAAGCTGCCCAAGCAGCCGCGGGGTTTCCTTGTAACCAACAACCCCGGTGTCCTTACCTTCCCCCCGGGATATCATTTTAAAATTCATTTGCTTCCCTTTATCCCAGACAGAAAGAAATCTTCAACAAACAATACCTTGGCTGAAATTGGAGCGTTTGTGTGTTTCACTGGAGCCGTGAGGAATTTCTCTTCCTGGCAGTAGGTGTCTTGTGGAAGTGGACTGCTCCCCCCTTGCCAGCTTTCCTCCTGGTGAGAAAAATGCAAATCAAAACATTGTGATCTTCTAGAGACAAAGCCTCTGTCATGAGTGGTTAGCAGGAACGCTGAGACTACTGAGAGCTCGGTTACATGGAATTATGTCCTTTTCTGGAGCTTGTCCTTTCTTATGGCCACCCTGGATGACCCTCCCCAGCGTGAGGACGTGCACAGGTAAAGGCTGAGAGCAGGGAGTGGGGAGCAGCCGCCCACCCCCCAGCCCTGGAGAAGGCTTTCTGCAACCCCAACAGCAGCCTCCCTGAGCCCAGAGCACGGATGTGTCATCCTGCATTTCTCTCCCGTGTGGAAACGGAGGAGAAATATGAGAAAAACCACCCACTTTGTTTCAGCTGATGGTGGGATCGTTTACGAGCGAGCCAGAAGCTGGGACCGAAAGGCTGATGGACGGGGGGGCTGATCAGCAGCATTTCTCCCCGCAGGAGAGCACGGGAGCCGAGTGACAGGCGTGATCCCGGGTGGCAGCGGTGCTGGCAGTGACACCGATGCTGCTCCCACAGGCTGTGGCTTTCCCAGCGCCGGGCTGGAGGGCTCGGCCAAGCCCCGGCATCGGACCCGAGGGTAACGGCTCCAGGAGGGAAGCCTGCAGCTGGCTGGGGGGAAAACTCTGCCCTTTTCCTGGGCACTGAGCCCGTTACACCTGGAATCTCCTGGGGGGTTCATGTGTCACAGGAGGAGAGGGATGAGGAAGGAGGATTTTGGAGCTTCCCCACTTGAACGGGTCTGTTAGCAAGGAAACATCCTAAAAAAATTACAGCTGCAGCAATAAATAACCACCTCTTCTGTCCAATACACAAAATAAAGATGAAATCCCTTATAAATTCCGTACTACACAAACAAGGGATTGTAAAAACGGTCTGAGCTCTCCACCATGTTTATCCTCTCTCAGAGATACTCACATTTCCTTTTTTTCTGGTCCCAAGTTAATTATAACTGAATTCGGGTAAGAACTCTTACAGCACCTCTAAGTAGTGGTTCCTCCGACTCTCAAGGCCAGAGGAAACGGCCTGCAACTTTGAGCTGAAAGTTCGTTTGACTTCAGTGGTGAATAATTCATGGTAGCACTAAGTTTGAACTCCCAAGGCGCCCGTGAAGACCTACAAAAAGCCAGAGCCAAGTGGCCGGGCGGTTTCTCAGCCCCGCTGAAGACGGCGAGTATCTTTACTTGTGTCTGATTTCTAAACATTCATTTTTTGCCACGTGAACCACTGCAAAGCACAACGGCTGCTCCCCCTGGACCCACAGCTTCTGCGCGAGGGGTATGACCACGCTGCCCCCACATCTCCCCCCAGGAAGCATCGCGACAGCCAAGAAATCAGCCGTAAGCATAAGTGGAAATTGCAACCACCAAACTCTCCTCTTCGTTAGAGCTTCTCAGCAAGGGCTGCTGCTCAGACGTGCCTACTGCGCTGCTGCCAGGAGCCGTGGTGCCCAGACAGACAGACAGACACACAGACAGACACACAGACAGACACACAGACAGCCTGCTACACCTGCTCACGCCTCGCACCAGGTCCCTCCTGCTTCCTCAGGACTCCGTACTCATCGTGCAAGGCTTTTCCTGCGCAGTGTAGGATCTCAGGAGCACTTTCCTGCCTTCCCCGGGCTTGTGCCGTGTGTTACACCAGGCCAGCGAGGGCAAAGCACAGCCTGCCCCCCCCCCCCCAGCACCCACACACACACACACACACACACATACACACACACCCCGGGCCGGGCCGGACCCTTCTGGGGACCAGGAAACTGGGAAAAGACGCCTGGTGCTGGGAGTGACTGCGATGCAATCTGCTGAGGTACAGAAGTTCTTCAAAAGCAGCCAAAATGCTAACTGGGACATGAATAAATTTGCTATCTTTACTTTGAGTACCACAAAACAGGGGCAGCAAGTCGAAGCCGCCGGTGTCACAGCACGGTGTCACTTGTGGAACACGGAGGCCTGAGGCAAGAGCCGGAGGATTGCCCAGAGACACCCTCAGAGAAACACAATAGGGCCATCATTTTAAGTGAGTGTATTTCAGGGTAACATAATAGGACTGGTTTTCAGAAAAACACCACTTTATGAATATGAAGCGTGTTGGCCACCCAGTCACTGCCTGGGGGGACTTTCTGAAATCCACTGGCTCAATGTCCCGGGTACAACCTCCCTGGCTGTCCCAGCCCCAACCCCGATTCCGCTGCAAACGGCTCCAGATTTCATGCCAGGTCTGATTCTGATACATTCACGGAGATGAAAAGCAAATCAGCAGTCAGAAACATTTTCCCACTGTTTCAGTGCAATCTCACTGGTGAGGAATTTCCCAACTGGGGCAGACCTGCTCTCCCAGCTCCCGACGGGTCTCGTCCCACGGGGTCACTGGTTTCTGTGGCAGAGCCCTACGAGCACAGAGACTGCGGGGCACAGACTCTGCCAGTTTCTCCAGCGTCTCAAGCCCCAGTTA
Organism: Gallinago undulata; assembly: GCA_026546715.1. Classification (NCBI taxonomy): domain Eukaryota; kingdom Metazoa; phylum Chordata; class Aves; order Charadriiformes; family Scolopacidae; genus Gallinago; species Gallinago undulata. The sequence continues at coordinate 969,955 of JAOTQQ010000071.1, read as the reverse complement.
ATCTTGGTTCAGTTCACCATCAGTAAAATGGAGATACAACTCTTTTGCCTATATTTACTATATTTTTTCTGAAGCTAAACACAATCTATAATCTCTATGTACTATTACTCAAAAAACCATGGAGACACTAATTAGGTGTTTAGGTCTTGGTATAAGAGCAGTAACAACAGATCTAAATTTATTACCAAAATCACAAGAAACCTGCCTAGTGCCTCAGCATTCCAGCAGAGTACAATGACTAACCAGGAGAGCGGCAGGGACAGTAATTAAAATAAGAAAATGAAACGTGAATTTTAAAAGCCAATTTAAATGCAAGGTCTCCAAACAAGGGGCAGAGGAGGATCCTACGTGGGTCCAGGAGACAGGGAGGGGGGATGGGGGAATGCCTGCAACTGCAGCCCCACAAACAGAGCCTTTCACCGCCACGGAAGCACAGAGCCATCTGGAGTGACAAGCTGGGGACAGCAAAGGGCCTTCAGGCCTCTGCCAAGTCTCTGTGCAGTGTGATGAAAAGGATGAAACCGAGGATGAGTCTTTTAAAAGCAAAACTATATTAAGAAATGAATAAGCATCCACTCGTTCAGAAAGGGGGAGGATGAGACCAGCGCGGTTAATGCTTTAGCACAGGGTCACATCAGACGGAGCAGCAGATCTGGGTTTTCTACCTTTTAAGTCCAACCTCTGAAGGGCAGAAAAATACAAACTCAGGCTTCTTCCTAACTCCATCCTCAGCTGTTTGCCAAGACACAGGCTTCCAGCCAGGTCACCGAGAACCAGAAAATAAAGGGTGAGATTCTTCTACAGCATTTAAAAGTACCAGCACCAGCAGTTTGGACTTTCTGTGCAAACCGTTCTGTCTCTCATTCAGGACAATCAACATGATTATTCTGGGATAAATCCATGGAGAAATCAAATTTCTTTTATTTTGGACAGATGCCTTCTTTCACGAGGCACCGAACGAGTAAAGGCGATGGGCTCCGGAGCAGGGTGGCAACAGGGAGATGCCAGAGGAACAGGCACAAGAGGGGGGCAGTGTCCAGAAGACAGACCTCAAAGCAAAGCCCTCTCAGCTGCCGCGGGCGCAGGAGCCTGAGCTGCCCCAGGGGAGACCTCCCCGCAGACGGAGGAGCAGCCAAACACCAGCAGCAGCCCTTCCGCGCCCCCGGTATCTAGTTATGCTGGACCGGCCAATGTCAGTAAATTCAAATCAAAAGATTTTCAGTCCTTGAAAACCAGCCCCGTGTATTTACTAGTGCCTACGATAGCAATGGTAGTAATTCATTTTCTGGGATATATTTTCTATCTTGGCTTGAGATCCATCAATATCTTGGGGCTGGTTTTCAGCTCTTTAAGATTATAAGAATATACTTATGTTTCTGCTTCATTTAAAAATTCCACATCGACATTTTTGGAAAGTGCTCCTCCCATAGAAATCGAAAGAGGCTATTGACACAATCAAAGCACTTTATCCCTTGGAGGGTTTTTTAATAAAAAGAAATGCAATCAAAATGGATTTTCCAAATATTGGGGGAAAACGGTTTTGTAATTGAAAAAAATCTTTTTTTGATGAAAATACTCTGAACGGTTCCACGCCTCTCGTTTGTTTTCCAGTGTTCCTTCTGACGGGGGACAGAAAAGTGCCTAATCAGCAACAAAGCATAAACAAACATTCAGAGGAGCAGCCCTCTCACAGGGGTGCTTTTTGGAAGTACCTCTCCTTCTCCGAGGCCAGCCCGTCACCGTGGCAGGGGGACCGGGGCCGTTCCGGGCAGGGGGCACACGGCAGCGCCCAGGGAGAGACTCTGCCCAGCGGATCCAGCTCCTGGAGGAGACTGATAAGCAACCTATCAACATCCATCAGAACAGCTTCCCTGGTGCCTGCGAGAGCCTCATAAAGATATTTCAGAATAATTCTGACATAAGAACCCGAAAATGTTCTCCTAGAATAGAAATATTTCAACAGCTCTTCAAACCCGAGTGTAATTTGGCCACAACCCAGCAGCCACAGCTTTCTCTCCGGTGAGGACCCCGGCTCCGACCTCCCCACCGAGCCCCGACACCGGAGAGGAGAGGGAGGGAGAGAGGGAGAGAAGAAACAGCGCTCGCCTTTTCTATCAAGATTTCTAAAACATCCCCATGTCAATCCTCCTCTCCTCTCCTCTGGGCTGTCCCGTGTGGCAGAGCCACCCACCCTGCTGGCAGCTGGAGCCACAGAGACCCCCGTGACACGGGAGGCTCCATCCCCTGCTCCCTGTGGCGGGGCCCGAGCAGAGAGCCGGGCACGGTGCCCCGATGAGGTCGACACCGGCTGCTTTGTTGCTGCTCCTCTTTTTTAGCATTACCAGCAATAACGGTAAAAATATAAGCAGGTAGGACGTTTCCAGTTACAAAGCATTTCAGATGACAGCATGGCCCTAAGGCTCGCTGTCAAATACCCAGCGTTAACCTGCTTTTCCAGAGGGGAAGGGGAGCTGCAGGGAGGAGAGGGGATTCACCTCCTTCCACCGAGAAATCCCAGACCCCAATCTGGTTTTCTATACCCTTCCCTAGGAACGGGGAAGAGAAAGGGAATATTTTAAGGACACTTTACGTGGACACTAAACTGGAGGGAGGAAGACAGCCTTATCTTTTCAAGAAGCCACTTCTTAACAAATTGACTTTCTTTGCTTGTTTTGACCTTTCATCTCACAATCACAGAAACTATCTCTCGGGAACTGAAGTTACCTGAATATGGGTGAAAACGTTCTCAATTCTTCAACTGTGCTGCCAGCTTCGACCATTTAAAATTTAAGCAAAGCAAAGAAAAAAATTATCTAAATGATTTTTTATTTTCTTCTTATGGCTGGTACAGAAACAGGCATTTACCCCACGCTCCAAGTGCAGCTTCCTCCCTGACAAGGACTGTGCAGCCGGAGCTGACTCACCAGGTCCCAAATCCTGGGACAATGGGGAAGCGCTAAAAATCACAAATTCCGTTCAGGAGGGATTGCAGACTTTTTTTCCTTCTCTTCCTACAGGGAATCTAAGGTGTTTTTCGGTGCAGATTTCTTACCTGGGATTGTATCAACTCAGCAAAACTGCGTGAGACCACAGAACTTTTCTGCTGATGACTCTGTAAAAGCATCACTTCTCCTGGGTTCCCAAAGGCAATTAGTAAACAGAATAGTGATTCTTAAATATATTTTTCTGCTTGGCTGCTGAACCACACACACTGTCTCTCTTGGCTTTCAAGTCTGTTTCTGGAGACCTGCAGGAGGAGGTTTTCAGAGCTCTCCCCAAGCGGCTGCTGTTCCCGCTCAGTGCTCTGGGCAGCCTGGTGAAAAATACCCACCTGCTCCACAGAAATTCCTTAAAATGTCCTGTCTCCCTCTTTTCCAGGCAATATTTGGATCTTCAGCTGGTGTGAGTGAGCTCTGGGATCAGATACGGAGATAAGATCACATATTTATCAGAGATTAAGATCTTGCTCCCACTTTTTCATTGAGATGAAAAAGTCATTGAGATTCCAGCCTTCAACATCCCTGCCCTACATCATCCTACAAAAGACATCCAGAACAATAAAGCCTTAATTTTGCACACATTAACCATGGTTAAGCTCCTTTGGGTTTTTTTTTTTCAGAATTTGACCCTTTATGAGAATCAACCTCTCTTTTTTATGATACCTGTAATTTCCCCTGAGCAATCTCTTCTAACCCTGCAAAAATTTGAGATGCCCTAAACATTCAAGGGAAGAACAATGCAATTCCGGGCATTTAAATCTCCCCAACACAAACAATACAGCTACACACAAATTCATGATGGAATAGACATCAGTCAATGCATGAGAATGGGGGAACATTTATTTGATGCTGCTGTAAGTGCTAGTGACCAATTAAATGGTATCTGTGGAACACAGGTCACCTCAGGACGCTGCTTGTCAAACAGAGGTCACGCTTGAGCACTCGAACGCCCAGACTCAAGGTCACAGAACACAAAGCACTCTTTTAATTAGCAATTAAAGTTACAAACTGAGTGTTTCTCCTTTACCGGGGGGGTCTGTGGATGCTGAACCGAGAGCTGGTACCAGGTCGTACCGTCCTGCCTGGGGACAAGCCTCCGGCCATAAAACCAGGGAGCCAGGACTTGGCGTTATTTGGGAATGGTCTCTGCTGGTGGGAGACACGGGCCTGTGCTAAGGAAAGAGCTGGCACAGCCTGTGCTGTACAAACCAGCCAGCTGGGTTTGGACACAGAAGGCGGAACTCGGTTTAACATTTCTACAGCAAGAATACAAATCCCTGAAGGAAGATTTTGAAAGAGCTGGTTGCTTTCTACTAATCAGTGCATTAACGAAGAGCAGTCACTCAAAACTTTCGTGATCTGCCTACAGCATCCCGTACGTGGCTTTCAACCCCCAGGAGATGTCTCTGCAGCTCATGTCGGGTGTCTGTGCCCGGCAGCGGGGATGGAAATCACGGAAATCTCGTAAAAGTCCGTGACGGCTACGCCCTCCTGCAGGGGAACCTTTAACAGCAATCTGAGACCTGGAGCCACGTGTGAATTCTGGAAGATTAAAGTTTTTAGGGGTGCAATCACCTTCCTCTTGGCATACACACGTTGCTGCAAGTTGCCCCTGGGCAGCATTTGAGGGGAAATTCCCCTATTCATCTTCCCCTTGGATACATTCCCGTAAAACCAAGTGACAGTAACCTGACTGCTCCGAGACTCAGCCCCTCTGCCAGGAATGACTCTTCAAAATCAAATACTGGAAAAGCCAATATTTTGCACTTCCATTTGCATTTCTACTCCTTCAGAGCTGCAGCAAGTGGCTCCAACAGCCAAAAGAGACCCCTTTCCCCCTCTGTAAGTGGCTCACAGCACGCTGCACCAGGGAACTGCGAAGGCAATCGGGAAGGGGAGGAAAGGAAGGGAGGCAGCAGAGGTTCCCTGCTCCCTGAAGCTCTGCTGGCTTTCCACCAGTCTGGCCCCAAGGGAGACGTGACAGAAGTCCTCATGGTAACCACAAAAAGGAAAGGACAGGAAATATCCGGTTTAAATTGCAACAAGATAGTTTAAACTGAGACGGTAAGAACATCTTTCTAACAGTAAGTCTAATGAAGTCCTGAAATGAATTACTTACAGAAACTGGAGACTCTCCATCGCCGGAGGGTTTTAAGAAGCTACTGGAAACCCCCTGTCACATACAGTTCAGATACAGCTGAGCCTGCCCCAGGGCAGAGACAAGGGCCATGAGACCAATGGTCCCTCCTGCCCTGTTATCCGAATGAGAAACTCAACTATAACCTCAAAACATGGCAATTCAGCTCCAAACCACACCTGTAACATCAATTCCTCTGCACAGTTGTTCTTTCAACAACAGCCATGCTGTATCTGCTGTCTTCCCTGGAGAGCACCGAGGGCTGCTCAGAGAACAGAAAGGCTCAAAACCTACCAGTTCATCTTTCAACAAAAAAAGGGAAGGTGAATGTTGGCAAGACCTTCCTTTCTGGTTTCCATTCACATGAAGTCACCGCAGGTTCACCCACTTTTCCAGCTGAATGGCTCTCTCCCTGCTGTACCTCGGAGTAACTGCACGGGACCTTTGCTATGATGGTGCTGTTACTAATACACAGTGCTACCAGAAGTTTGGAAGAAAAGTTCAATGTGAATGCCAGCTTCTAACTTAGCAAAAATAATTATGCTATTCAATAGCATCCTCGGCTACTAATTTACTTACACCATTCCAAAGCTGGAGTGGTAACTGTGGACGTTTGCTCCTTCTTCCACTCCAAACCAAAGCGCCAGGTCTGAGCTGTTGCTTTGCTGTGTCCAGAGGGTTTTGTGGCAGTTAAAGAACAATCACCTTCAGAACACCTGAAGCACCCCCGCTGTGTGTGTATTTCCATGGTACCTATACACATTTGTTAGTCGCTGCCCTTGAGTGTATTCTCTCAGAAAAGCCTGCCATGAACCGTACACAGTCAAGGAAATTCATGCTGGAAGACGAACATCTGAATATTTAAAACCAGCAGCTCCCTGGCAATCCCATAGTCTTCTGTGGCATTTGAATATGAATCATTTTGGTGTTGTATCAAGCCCTTAATGTTCTTTTAATGCTGAGTTTCTCATCTGAATTTCACTGGGACTTATTAAACGCAGGGTTTTTCTTTCTCTATCTCATATTTACATGATTACAGTAACTATGTATAATTATGTGCATAGGGTAAATATGCTAATTGTATAATTGGAACATTGAAGTATCTCCTGGCAAACAGTAAATGTTCTTAGGGCAGGCAGGACACATACTGATAGGTGTAACAGAACAAGCAGCATTCCTCCTATTTCCCATTATTAATATTTACGGATAAAACAGAGTATAGTTTGTCTATCATCCAGGCAACCTTTCCATTCAAAGGCTGGATGGTGAGCCCTGCTGTCCTGAACATGGGAGTTAATAAAGTACCTGAAATTACTGCAGAGTATCTCTGTCCAGTGATATCTGTATGCTGGAAGTGGAACAACTCAAAGGTTAAATCAGATCTACTTACTAAACTTCTCAAATTTGCAGAAGGCTGCCTGGAAATGTAAAATATTATCAGTAACTATTTGCCTCTGTGGAGAGGACCTATTAGGAAAAACGAAACCAAAATTGTACTCAAGTACCGAGAGGGAGAGACAGACACAAACCTCTCCAACAATACAGTGCTTTTTTTTTTTTTAAAGAAAGAAACTGGGGCAAAGACACCTAAGAAAAAGGCGCTGGTTTTATTTCTGCCAATGACTTGACGTGTGATGTTGGATTAATTACTTCGTGTCCTTTATTTCCTTTCCTCCCCCTGCACTTAGACTGACATCTGTCATGGTGCGTTTGAACACTGCCAACAGACGGGGAGGTTGCGCTCACCTGGGTGTCCCAGTGCTGTCATGAGTTTCATTCACAGGACATTAAAGAAAGGAGTTGAGATTTGTCTGATAAAGGTAGACATGACCTTCAGGGGAGGCAGGGGAGGAGAGAAGGGAGGGAAAGGTATTTACGTTTGTCTTTAAAAAATGACAGGATTCAGTCAGCTGGGATGAGTCTCCAGTTGATTAAAAAAAAAAAAAAAAAAAAGAAGAAAACAAAAAACAACCTCCCCCCCACCTCTTTAGAAAGGAGGAACAGAAACGGTGCTGTCAACAACAGCGGCACTGCTGGGAGCTCTCAGAGCACCACTCGAAAACCAAACCCATTCCGGTTCCAACACGGTGTTAGAACAACGATGACACCCATGGAAGCGTTCATCTACAAGGCGGTGGGAGATAAAGTACAACTCAGCATCCCGACCTCTTCTTAGGACTGTGGATTTTTGTGTCTGTTCTGACACAAGCCAAGATCACTGAACTTGTCCTCAGCAGTCAACGATCCTTAGGGTAAAAAGTCATGGATCCTCACCTAATTTGTGTGCAGAAGAGGTAACACCAGGCAGACTGGCATCCGTGCGGGTGATGGGTAGCAGACCCTACAGCGTATAGGAATTCCTTGCCGAGTGAGATGTGAGGCTCCGTCAGATATGCAGAAGTCCTGCAGCTCACTAAGAAGGACCACAATTTTGCCTGAGGGAAGGTGCTCGAGGTGCAGGGCTTGGTGCAACAAAGCTCTACCCACCTACAGCAGTTGGTAAAGAATATAACGTGACCTTCGAGGGACCTGGATATTGATGACTTTTCATCTTGAGGCACTTGGCTTTGTACATCTCTGAGTGCTGAAGCAGCGGGTGCTGAGAAGCTCTGTGAATCAGACCTCGGCCATCCTGAATGGGCCATATCTGTCCAGAGCCTTCTGGACTGCTGCCCCCCCTGTGCGTTGTCATTGTCACATTGCCAGCTTGTACATACCCATCAATGCAGGGGCACTAAGCCCCCGCATCACAAAGGATGGGAATCCTTCCTTGAATTATCACTTTACTGAGTCACGCACACACGAATTTCGATGCTCTGCCGATTCCCAGAGACCTGAACTGCTACACACCAGACAGGAGTCATTACAGCCCCTGGATCCAAGCCCAACTCTCCTACTGAGAAGACACAGTAGATATTAACGATGGACCCTCGCGTTCTCAGAACACGTGGCCTCCACAGGCCCCGGCAGAAGGTGGGGGTGGAATTGCCTGACGACCTCTGCCGCTGACAGCCCCCGTGCTCCTCTCAACCACCTCTGATAGAACACAGCACATTCTTTTAAATATTTTATCCACTCCGTGATCACGGGTGAAAGAAAGGACTAACAAGAAATGACAAGTGAAATAACTACATTTCCGGAGCTGACAAGACTCTTTATTTTTAATTCTACCAGGGCTGTGGATAGACATTAAGGTACGACTTTGACAAGAGATTAAATAAGTGAGTTTAGGATTTGAATTATATTATACCCACCCTGATCTGAAAGTTCATCTGGAAACAGGAGGAAGTAAAAGAAAACAGACCAAAAAATCTGGTGTTTCCTTACACAGTACCAAATGCTCTTTTTTCTGTGTGAATTTTCTCTTGTAAAAATGTTTTCATTTCTTCATAGTGATGTTTGAACATAAAGAACCAGACTATACTGATGATTGGAAAAGGTTCCTAACTAGATTAAACAAGTTAAAGCAAGGTTTCCCAATAAAATATTTCTAAGAATAATTTTGTACTTTGTCTGACATACTTAAATGCAGCAGTTTGTGAACACTCTGATGGATAATTCTCTAGAAAATAATTATACAAGATTAGTACCATATTGTTCCTACATTAATATACTTCGCCTGTAATATTCTTTCCATTCTATTATTTCTTTAGCCCCTTATCATAGACAGACTTGGATAACACCTGCAATTGTGGGGGGAGAGGGGGGATGTGAAAAACAATAAAGAGAAAGATTTTCCTCCCCATCCCAGGAAAAAATTATGAGAGATCCTTCAGGTTCCCATGGCTAAAAAGCAAGTTTATCATCAAACTGGCCCAGTGTTGATTAAATATTTTGAATTTCTGTTTATGCAATTCCAGTATCACAAGACAAACCTCCAGGTGATGATGAGCATCCCGTCACAGATCACCCCCAGGGAGCCTGGGCAAAGCCGTGGCTGCCATTGAGTGACAAATGACTATTACATTTTAAACTGTGTTTGGGAACTTTGCAAACCTGATTTCAGGGTGCTTTGGAACAAATGTGGGGGGGGAGGGAGGGGAAAGAAAGAATGGAGATCTCTGACATTGCTGGTGGGTCAGATCTGCCTTAACCTTAGAACCATTATTGTTGGAAGAGACCCTTAAGGCCATCAAGTCAACCATTACAGCCCCGCCAAGCCCACCACTGGACCACCTTCCCCAGCACCGCATCTCCAGGGACGGGCGCTCGGTGCTCCCCTCTGCTCCTGCCTTCAGCGGGCTGAGCCCTGTGCCCAGCTGCAGAGGGACACCCCCCCTTCTCCCCCATCGCTGCCCCCCGACACGAGGTGATGGTCAGAAATGGATGGGATACGAGTGAGAACTGGAGACAAGGCTTTCCCAGTGGCCGTGCCCAGAACAAACTGCTGCCTTCAGTGAAGCCTGAAAGCTGCCTAACGACCTGACAAAGCAAATCATTAGCAACATTTCATCCAGGTCTTAAAATATTTTCATTGCAAATGACTCTCCCATTAGATGAATGCCCGTTGCAGAAAGTAATTACCCTTTCTTTGAACTTGCATTTCAGAAATTTGAAACAACTTTTAAAAAAATGACAGAGAAGATTATTTACGACCTCCCTCCTCCGTCTCTCTCCCCCCTGGTACCACACCACTCACAGCCAGGGGACAGCCTGAATTACAGCATCAGGGTTCAAGGAGCCTGGAGAAGGTGCCACCACCAGGATGGAGCTGTCACCATTTCTCAGCATCTGCTGAGACGTATGGGATAAAACCAGGGTGAGCGAGTACCCTTCCTGTGTGTGTATACATATACGTGTGCATCTATGTATAAGGACACACAGACATATTTAAAAGAGAAAGGAAGATAATAAAGCTGTCAACTAAAAAGAGTATTTTAATTCTTTGTTTAAATTCATTTTGTGATCACTCACCCTGGGTTAGGCTCACAAGAAGAAGTCCATCTGTCTGAAGAGGATACATCCACATGTTAATATCAGGACAGTGATACAAGACTGTGCTATTTAAAAAAAAAAAAAAACTATTCTCTGCACTAAGAAGTCAATATATCTCCTCTGTGAAAGAAAGAAAGAGTGTGTGTGTCTCTGTATAGGATTTTTCTGGGCTTGGGAGAAAGCTATTACAGAGGATGAATCAAAAACAAAGCAGCATTTATCAGCGCTTTCTTCAAGGGAAGAGAAGAGAGAATAAAATTGGCCCTATCATAAAATATTTACATTACATGGTTTTTTTGTAAATCACAGTAGAGAGAAAATAATAGGACAGCAAAGGAAGATGGTGTTCAAACAAAGACTTTTAAAGTGATTTTCTTCAGTGAAGTTAGAAAAGGGGGAAAAAAAATAAGGGAGAATGACTGGGACTCCATGCCTCGCTTGAGCGTGCTGTGTCGGGTGCAGCCCCCAGCCCCACACCTTCCCACCAGAACCAGTACCTGCCCTCAGACCCCCCCAGGGGAGGAGGACCTGCCCAGTCCTGTCCAACCAGCCCCAGCATCGCCAGCCCTCAGCTGGATGCCCCGTCCCTGGAGGGGTTCAAGGCCAGGTTGGAGGGGGCTTGGAGCAACCTGGGCTGGTGGGAGGTGTCCCTGCCCAGGGCAGGGGGTGACACTGGGGGGGCTTTAAAGTCCCTTTCAAACCAGACCAGTCTGTGATTCAATGATCCACATGAGCTACAGTCCCCTGTGCTGGGGACCAGCGGCTCCAGCCCAAGCCCCAAGTCAGTCCCCAGCCCTGGGACACCCACCCAGGGTCACGGGGTGTCCCCCCTGCACCTCGGGGCACAGCCACGAAAAGCGCATTGGCACTACCTCTGTCTCACAAATCCAGCAGCAGTTGGGGTTTTTCAGCTGGGTTGAACTGATTTCCGTGTGTTCAGAGCTGAGCACGGGTATCCGTGTGCAGGATCACGGCATTAATCCAGAATTAAACCCCTTTCAAAAAGCTTCAGCTTTCACCAGGAGCATTTCTGCCATCTTCTACTAATTGCACCCAGTGGAATTTTCAGAAAGTACAGCTTTGTTTTGGAGGGAAGAAAAATATACTACGTAGACTTTTTACAGGTATGAATTTAAAAAAAAACCCACATATTTTTGCTTACAAAACTCCACAAGTTTTTCTACCCAGCCACTTCCAACAGTTTTTTGTTCATCCTGCTCAGGGCTGCTATTCTCAGAAAAAAAAGCTGCCACATATCTGATGTAATTCAGATATTGCACTGCAAAAAGTGCCTTTAAAGTGCAGATTTTGGCAAAGAATATCCTGCAGAGATTTGATGAGAAGCTTTTATACTTCAGCGGTAGCCTTTGTGTTGTACACAAGGAGGAGGAAATAGCTATTCAGACAGAAAAACAGTGATCTGTTATTGCAGAGGAAGGAGACTGGGGTGTGACAATGAGGGGCAGCACAAGCAGCACGGTGGCTCCCTGACATCTCCTGTCGGCCGGGGACACGCTCCCAGCGCCCCCGCTCTCCACCCACCCCAGTTTGTGCTCCACTGGGATTTTACTTTTTCTCATCCCCAAGGTCTGCTTTCCAACACCATCCTATGACAGCAGGACTTTGCAGGGGACACATGAAATTAAAGGCCATTGTAAGGACTAGGGTACTTCCTGCAGAGACCGAGCATTTTCCAAGGCTTGTACTTAATTAGAGTTGGAGTGTGTCTCCAAAAAGGCGCACGTGTTCCCCCCTCTCTATTCCCTGTCACATCACATTCCTGCTCAACACAATGCAGCAAACCTTGGGAGTGACTTGTGGAATATATTAACATAGTTTAACACCGCGTGCATGAGATTTACATGCCGGTGCTGTAAGGAGAGGTGATAGGTCAGAGTAAAATGGATGATTAAAAAAAGTTGATTAATTTCTGTAGCACTATTTCAAAAAGACGGATCGGAAGAGAAAGCTTGAGTCACTCCTGAACATCTTAATTAGGCAGGATGACAGGACGAATGCTGGAGCTGTGATCCCCTCCGCACGACCATCCCTTACGCGCCCAAAGGCAGTGGAACAGCCAGTGGTCGTTGTAACGTGGGGCTGCTTCCCAGCTCTCACCCTGGGCACCTCGCTGGGTTCTCCAGCTCAGCCCTCTCCCCTCGCAGCTCTCCTCTCCCTCCCTTCAGGCCACCCGAAATCACAGCTCGGTAGGCACCGCACCGCTTTCCCCTCCACGGGTGGAATTACACACAAGAACCAATCTTTTTTCCCCTCGGATTGGCACCCAAGGAGAGGCCCAGTGGCTTTCACTTGTGTGTCTCAAGGCTGAACGGTACCCAAATCCCCACGGGGATGAGGGGCTCCAGGAGACCCCCAGTCCCAGCGAGGCCCATGGGATTTTGCTCAGCCATCGCTTCCCGTGGGGCCAGAATTACCCCCCAGCATCGTGGGCTGCTGGGGCAGGGACAGCACTGCCACAGCCCCCAGCCTGGCTGGGGTCCCCCAGTTTTGCTGCAGTAAGAAAGGAGAGTAACCCAACCCTCAGCCCGGCCTGACCCTCGCTCTCTCTCGGCTACGGGTGCGGAACCGGGAACAACCCAGCGCAGCCCCCCGAGCATCCTTCACGGCGCGGCCGCCGCTTTCCCAGGGGGTTGCTGCTTCCTGGTGGAACCAATTGACCTCTGACCTGATTATTGCTTTGCTGCCACCAATTTAGCACCGGTTTATTCATCAACATCTGGTGGTCGGAAAATCGTATTTTACATTATTAGCTCTCAAATGGATGGCTAATGCTGCTTAATGGGGCAGTTATGCGCTATTATAGATTCATTTTTTCTCATTTTGCTAATGAATGGAGAATCTTCATCAAATAAATATTTGCCAGTTGGCTTAATATCAAAGTTGCTAATTAAAAACAGAAAAATGCTCAGTATATGGAGAGCTGAATGGCGGCGGCGTGCGAGTGTTGGAGGAGTATCCTTTCCGCCGCACTGTACTGGCTCAGAGGCCAAATTGGCAATCAAGTGATCAGCGTGAGGAAGGTTGAGCTGTATTTACATATTGTCTCAGTAAAATGCTACTGATTTATTTCTCTGGTGCCAGAGACACAATATGGGCATAGCTTAAATTGGCTTCTTTTCCTGGCTTTCACAAAAGAAAAGGAAAAAAAGAAAAATACGGAAATAACCAATCTTGGACTCAGTCCTAAAAAAAAAAATTAAAATAATCCGACTCCCTCCACCGACGAGCACAATTGCGTGTTACAATGGGAATGTGCGTAGACGGTGTGACCTGACCTGCAGAATTCATGAAACAGGGGAAATTGGGGTAAAGACATTTGAGGCTGAGGAAGAGCAGGACCCGACCCAGAGCAGCCCGACGGCCCCGGGGCTCAGCGCCCGCCTGCCTCTGAGGCAGCTCCAGTCACAGCCCTTACATGAGCTCCCCATCCTACGGGACAAATAGTTTATACAGTTTAAAAGTTATTCTTTTTGCTACGGCCAAACACACGCACGCGTCTCTTATGGCTGGATGCTTTTCAGCCACACGCTAACACCCGCAGTGCCACCCAGCGCACGGAAACACCCCCGAGGTTCTCATACCACACAGCTTCATCTCCCGGCTCCAGACCCCGGGAAGGATGTCCATGGAGCATCGTTACCACCAAAACTACTGACTCCAGGGCACAGAGGCACGAGCGGGTTTTGCTGGGGGGGGGCTAGCACCCGCTGCCGGTCCTGCACCCCCCGCTGCAAACACAGCATCTCCCAGTGGATCCCACACGGCCCCTCACCAGCCCAAATCCACACAGGAATTCAAGTATTTTTTTGGCCAGGGCACAAATACCAATGTGAGTAGAATCTAACCCGCTTTATTTGCGTGCTCCTTCTGGGAAGAGGTGCACAGAGCACCCCAAGGACATTTTTGACTCCCCGATGTGATGTCCAACAAGCAGCCGTGGTTCAGATTTAAGGAGCCTTCACCATTTATCATAATTCCACCCTGCCATGACTTCAACGCAATCCACGTGCACCTTGAGGCAAGGCAGCAAAGGCACAACAAACACAAACTCTTGTCATAATGCTATTAAAATGTGAAGATCTCTTTATTTTTCCCAAACCAAGTAGGTCTTGTCGTTTCAAAGAGAACACACTCTAATCTAAAGCTACTGAAGCAGACAGAAGCTGTGCCAGCACTAACGTATCTATTGGCTTCATGCACCATTAAATAGCACAAATGGCACCATGAATTAATTCTGAAAATGCCAATACATGTCTAATACCCCAGGAGGGATGCTCCTAACCTTTGGGTGCAGGGTCCCGGAGCCCAGGTCCCAGCTCAGCTCCTCAGCACCCTCCTTTCCCACCTCCCCAGGTGGATGCCAGTTCCTGCTGGTGGCCACAGCCCATGGTGCCACGAAAATTTCACTGCTAAGGTTTCCAAAAACTGCCAAAGGTGCTGAAAGCATGGGATAAGCACTCCTGAGCAGGAGAAAAGTATATCCTAAACACCAAACCCCAGGAAGTCATTATTAAAAGCGTCCCTTTGTATTTAGAGCTCTAACACATTCTTGGGTGAAGGGAATAAACCAGAGAAGGGAGAATGAAGAGGGGAAAAAGCTGTGACAGGCAGATTTATGTGGTTTCATTCTGCAGGTTCATTGGCACACAGATGACAAAAATGCAGATGAATTAGTGCTTCCCCAATACAGACTGTTTGAACCTAATGTAGAAGAGTCACGAACTCGTCATTTCTAAGAATTCAGAATAAAACATGCCACATGCCAGGTTTAATGTTTGTAGCCTCATGCTCACACACAGCAATATTTGTCCTGGCCTACAACTAACACCTCTAGTTCCAAAATCCTTTATTCATTAATACATCCACTCATTGAGTAAGGGGACTTTTTTTTTTCCTTCTGCTTTTTAGTTTTGGCACCAAATTTACTAATAAAAACTTGCTTTTCTGTTATTTTACCTGTCTGCATTTTAGATGCAGCTCCGTCGTGGCCAGGAGAAGCAGGTTTGGAGAGCTAAGAAAAAAATCCCGTGGCTTTCGTTGCAGCAGACGCCTCTGAGCGGGGACAGGCAACACCTCCAGCTCCCACAGTAACGTGTCTCAGGAGGGAGGGCTCAGGCCAGGGGAGTTGGTGGTTCTGCACTGTCAATGCACGCAGGCCAAATCACATCTACGTGAGGATCCTCTCTACCTGCCCACGATACGCCATGACCTGGATGTTCTCCCCTCTGCCTCTCACACACACCACTCCCCCCCCCAGCCCCCCCTCGGGGACCCTCCCCGGCCCTTCTGGGGACGAACTGCAGCGAGTACGCCAGACCCTTCAGGACCCTGCTGTCCCCAGGGAGGTGAAGCCCCCGTGGTCCCCACGGCCCGTGGCCCCCGAGGGGGAGCGAGAGCAGAGCCTTCCCTCCAGGGAGCAGAGATCTTGCCAGAGAGTGGTCCTGGGCTACTGGATTTTAAGTTATGATTTATCATGGCCTTAATTCAGCTGCAGCTTTAAATCTCTTGCAACAGACACCCTCAAATTGCTTCTTAATGCCTGAAGCAAAGCACATCTCGCCCCAGACCCCTCTCTGACTTCCACCAACAACCAAGGTGAACCAGCCCGAGTTTGCTGAAGGGCAGACCCAGACCGACTTACGCTTGAAGGGCAGATGCTCTTGAATTTTGTGACAGCTCAGAAATACCTGACTGCGATTTCTTCCCGAGTTTGGTGTTTGTGATGTCTTCTCACACAAGGCTTTTGTTGCAAACTTTCTGAGGAACAGCTGTCAAACTGAAAAGCAAATCTCTACACTGCCTCTTTTCCAGTGTAAAATAACTTCCTTTTTGCCTAACTTGGCCAAAAATAAAAAAATAAAAAAAGATCAGCAGTATGTATTGAAACACAAAAGACTTCAGTCAGGAAAGATCCTTTCTTTATGGATAGATAAAATACACTCTCCTGCAACGAGCTTGCATCTTATTTATCGTTCCCAGGTGGCTACTGAAAACTCCTTAAATGTTGTTTGATGGAGTAGTGATTCTTTTCTGCCTCACCGGTGTAAACTGCATATATCTAAGAGCAGAATATATTGGCAATAAAAAAGGTTCTTCTTTTTGAGATCTATCAAAATAAAATATACTTGTGAGACTTTGAAGTTAAATTTAAAAAAAAAAAATCTTTAGGAAATTGCCTTTCATTTCTGAGAGCACAATTTAAATTCAATCTGAGGGTTTGCATGAGACACCTCAGGTGCTCTCCGCTCCAAATTCACTTGATTAATGTTGCCTTAAAAGATTTGCTGAAGAATCAGGCAGCTGTAATTAGAGGAGAGGTAGCTAATACTATACATAGATCATCAAAGGATAAGTATGCACAAAGGAGATAAAGAATCTCCATACAATTGTAATAATCTCTGCAGATTAAAAAAAAAAAATTACAATCATAATTGGGAGAAAGTAACAAAAGCCTGCACGGGTACCTGATCCCAGTTCCCCTGGTTCCCTGTCCCCAGCAGAGCCATCCCACGCGGGTGCCAAGGGGACATCACTGAGACCAAAGGGAACAGTCCAGGTGTGAGTGGGCCACAAAACGCCTTGCGGGAACATTATCCCAGCAGTCATGGCCCAGTCCCTCTCGGAGCAGGGATCTTTATCACCTTCTGCGGGCTAGATGGAAACAAGGACCCACCAGGGCTGGTGGATGAGGAGAGGCCAACACCAGCATCCCCACGGAGCATCCCCGGGTCTGGAGGGCTGGACTTCCCCAGGCAGCACCCAGCTCCAGAGGACAGGAAGAACTTCTTTGGCCCAGGTTGCCCAGAGAAGCTGTGGCTGCCCCAGAAAAGCTGGAGGGGTTCAAGGGCAGGTTGGAGGGGGCTTGGAGCAACCTGGGCTGGTGGGAGGTGTCCCTGCCCAGGGCAGGGGGTGGCACTGGATGGGCTTTAAGGTCCCTACCAACTCTAAACATTCTATGATTCTATCCTATGATTCTATGACGCAGGGCATGGCCAAAGCCCCAGTTCCTGTGGGAGGAAGCCCTGCAGGAGGTGTCAGCATTGGGTTCATGTCTGCGTTTTGACCACTGAAACTGTGAGGGCTGGAGGTGACTCAGACTAATCACAGCTCTTCTAAGCACTAACTACCGCGGGCAGGACCTGCTCTTGGAGCTGGAAACGCTTCTGTAAACACCAGAGGGACCCAGGGCCAATAAGACTGCCTTTGTATTGAAATGCAGTTATTTTTAAAAGGTTCTTTTTTGTTTAAATCTGCCAAAATTCATATTTTTTTTTTAAACTTGAAACACCTTGTTACACAGTTATAGACAGGCCATAATACCCCCTCTGAGGTTGGTAATTTATGTTAAATATGTGCTCAGCAAACCAGCAGCCTGTAAGGCCACAGCCAGTAATAGAAAAAACATTTTTTCAACACAAAGACGAAAAGGGCACCTTGATGGGGCACAAACAGTCCCATTCCCGTAGAGCACACCTCCACATTTCATGATTTTTCCTTCCCACTAAGAATATCAGAAAATTGATAAAGAAAATAGATCGGGTTCACTAAAGCAGCGTCCCAGTGTAATAATTGCCAGCACAGGAGGGCCTACAGCAGGAGGCGTGGGGCATTTCTCTGAGCTGGTTACAGAAACTCATCTACATCCATGGGGACAGAGACACTTCCAGAAGGCGGCTGCCCTGGCTCCTTGGGACAGGAGGGGTCATTTTTCCCAGAAGAGCATCCCTTGCCCTGCCCAGCATCCCGCTCCGCCTGGACACGGGGTTTCAGAGCACGGGCAAACCCTGCCCAGCCAGGTAAGGACAAACCACACAAACAGCACAGCTCTCTCACCACAGCCTTCCAGAGTCCTCCACGGCTTATTTCCACACATAATTAGAGAGGGGATAAAGCTGTGAAAGCTTAAGGAAAAGATCCAAGAGCACTCAGCATCACGTTCACCCCAGGGACCCTCTTGCAGCCTATTCAGAGGCTGCTCCTCCTGCGAGATCCAGGGGCAGCCCCGGGAGCCACGTTCACCCCAGCCCCAAAACGCCACTTTCCTCCTCCTCAGTCTTCAATCTCTAATTCCTCCATCTAAAAGGGAGCAGCTGAGGGGAGGTATTCCTGAAGGAGGGATTGCTGCCCCTCGACCACAGCCCCGGGAGAGAGGCGGCACCTCCTCCGACGGAGGAACCGAGCCCCAACCTCAGCACTTGGTGCCATCATCCCTGCTGAGCTGGCTCTAAAGAAAACAAGGCAGGTTACCAGGGAGAGGGGATAACTTCCAGTAATTTGAAATACAGAAGTAGGCAAGTTTGCAAATACATTTCTGGCTCCAGCTACAGCACTTCAGTCTAATAAAAAATACTGCCTCTGCCCACAAACCTTCCTTCTCCTCCATCCCCATCGCTGCCACCAGCGCCCTGTTCCTACTGCACCACCACAAGAACACAGCAGGGGCCTGGGCTGGCTCATACAGCAGAGAAAACAGCTTTTTTTCCCCAAAAAATTCCTCGACCAGCACAGGTAAGGAACAAGCAGCCTTCGGGCAGAAGAGGGGGCAGAGATGGTCTCAGCCCCAACCAGGCACAGCTCCAACATGGGCCAAGCAGGACACACCAGCACGGTGTCACCACCAAACCTGACCCACCCTGGGGTGACAAAGGTATTCAAAAACACACTTGGCTGCCTAATTTGATTGTCAAAAGAAAATAAGTGGATTAGGGGTTAGATTTTTCATGGGATTTAATCTCCTAAAGGCACATAGAAGTACCCACTGGGAGAGTATTGCAACTCAATTAGGATTATAACAAACAGCTTATATTTGTTTTTCGTATTCACATAGTTCATAAGTGGTTGAAGGAATTTTATACAAATAATCAAATTATAGCAGACTTACAAATGCTCGGGTTTCTTTTGACAGAGATCAACTGCATGAAACTTTAGACCAAACCAAATTTCAGAACATTACCAGTACCAAAATAAATGAGGATTCGGGAAGTAGTTCTGCTACAATAATTACCCTTTTGGGGTTTTTCTACTGAACTATTGGTATTTCACTCAAGGCATTTACCCTGAAAATCTAGAATAGCCAAAATATTGACAATTAACTATTTTTCTTTCTTCTGGATATAAATATCTCAAAGGAACTTCAGCTTTTGGTCCTTTTTAACCGCTGTCCCCCCCACTGATGAATACGTTACTGTGTTCTTCCACAGTGAAGACCATCGCTCTTGGTTCTTCAGTCTCTGTTACGTTCTGAAAAAAAAAACCAAACTATAGGGAAATCTAATACCCCAAATATTACCTCACCCAACTTTGGAAGGAAGAACCACATGCATAATACTGCCCTTTTACCTGAAAATCTAAATTTTCCATAATTCCAAACAATTATCAGGAGCAAATTCTACATGCAGAATTATTTTCTTCTTTGGCTCTTTTTATATTTTCTACAAAAATCCACCTATTACATGAAAAGGTAGCATTTACCAAAACTGGTTTTCAGGCCAAAAGCTTTAACTTTCCTAACAGAGACTGGGGCAGCCCTCTACAGATGCAGCAAAGCAGAGCTCGGCATCGGGGCTTCGGATGCCCCAGTCCCTGACACTGCCCTGGCAGGACCGCTGCAGCCTGGCCCTCTGCTTCTCAGGGATGCTCAGGGAGTGGGGAGGGAGCCAGCCAACAGAGGCTGCAGCCAGGACTTTGCCCACGGCCATTTAGACCCTGCTCAGTCTGGTTAAAAACTTTCATTACCTTGGGTTTGGACGTATGTTTCTTAAAAGCTGTAAAGTAACAGCATAACTTTTTAAAGAATGCCATCTTCACTGCGGAACGGCGTAAAATTCCTCCCCTGAGGTAGCTGTGTTATCTCATTGAATTTAAAAACAATAAATTGAAAGTTAAAAATAAAAGAAAGGGGGAAAGGTGGGAGAAATAGTGAAAAGGCATTGAAGCTGGAGGACTTCTGACAAATCATCTTGGCGTATAGTCCCAGTAGTGATGAGAAATTGTTCTGTGCATTTTATTTATTTTTCTACGTGCCAGAGCAAAAAAAAAAAATATATACTTGAGGCAAAGTTGTAGAATGTTGTTAAATTAGTGGGCTTATTTTATTAATGCCCATGAGCACGCCATGATGAAAAAGGATTATTCCAATACACAGCCAGTGTGGGAAAAGACGATGGCACGTGTCCCAGCCCCGCGGCCTGTAGCACGGACTGTACGCTCGGGAGCAACCCCCCCCAGGGGGTAACACAATATCCCAAGGGACTTGCTCCATACGTGGAATTACATAGTTTTTTCTTCCTTTAATGGACCAGCCAAGTGACCTATATGTACAGTACATTACACCAAATCCATCAGACAACACCCCATATTTTGGCCTTGGAACGAGGCATTCAGCTACGTGTGCCCTCTGCCTCATCCCTTAGGAATTTGCTAAATTACTTAGTGACAGTTTAACATGTAAAATACACTTTTCCAAGACATATTCTTTAACCAAAACTGAACTTCAGTGTCATTCACGCACACCCCCCCGGGCAGTATTTGAAGCCAGCAGAAGAAACCTAACACACAGCAATGTCCTGGCCAGAAGAGTGACTACAGGGACATGGAAATTTAGTGAGGCAGACTCGAGTCCCTGGAAGGAGGTACCTAAAGCCAGAGAACCCACCAGTGCTTCAGTTCACAGTGGGCTCCTAAACCACATTCCGTTTTCCTGTTCGTGGGGGTTGGACTCTTGCCTGAAGAGTCAAGTTAGATTAATTTAGATCTCCCAAATTAAGAATTCCTGGGTAAGACAAGGAGAGACCGTGGTGAGGAGGCGCGGGTCGGAGCAGAGGCGAACACAGCCCGGGAGCAACTGGGAGACACGGGGACGCTTCTCAAGTCACCTTGTGAACAGATTTTCTGCCCATCTTTGAAGGCTCTGCAAAGGACAGATGTGCACGTGGAGAGCGAGACCTTCTAACATCCCCCCGAGTCAGGGCTGGTTTGGGGGCACGGGGGAGATTTGGGTCATGGTTTGACTTTCACACCTAAATCCAAGCCCAACTGCAACGTGCAGGTGCTCGTTCGGTATCGGCTGCTTTGTGTGCTTCGAAATTTTGATTTGGGCACAAAATGCAACAAGGAGGAACAAAATACAGTGCGTTATCATTTATTCTCATTTTGTTTCCAGAGGGGTGAGACACCTCCCAAGTAGACTCCATCAGTCTGCTTTCACAGCAATGCCATTAGCAAAATGTCATCTTGATTGGAAACAACTACAACCTACTTCAGAAAAGAAATCCCACGCTGCACACACTGTACATCGCAGAACTGTCCACTAGCTGGTAAACTCTGCAATGGTCTTTATAGATGAGTATTCATTATGGAGCTAATTAAGGCAAAGCGCAATGAAAATGCAAAAAAGGGGTGAGGACGGGCTGAGCCGCAAGAGGAAACTGGACCTTGACACAACTTGGGAACACTGAAGTTTGTGTAATAAGGTCAAATTCTCACCTCCCATTGATAAATGGCCCATTACATAAAGAAAAGATTGTGTGTGTCCTTATTGGCAGAGCAGTCAGCTCACTGAGGAGGACAGGAGTGCTCAGACCCGCAGCCCAGCCCAAGTTCCACAACCCCCCGCCTTTGCTGGACCCCACGGCCGAGAATGTTTCCACGGAGACACGTTTAGGTGTGGGAAAAGCTACCCCGAGGCACAAAATATTGCCTGTGAAAAGCTCGGGAGAAAGCACTGTCACCTTCTGGTTCAAAGTAGGGGTTTGCAGCGTGTGGTGAAGGTGGAGGGAGCGGGTCCCTCCAGGGAAGATCCTCCCCCCTGGAGCTGCAGCTCCAGTTCCCCAGTATCCTACAAGAAGTACTCTTTAGCAATTATCTCTGGTATGTGGAAGAAAAACAAACAAAATCTGAAATTCAGTTGCATATTTGCTAACTAATGGAATTATACAGGCAGGATTACTCTTCCCTTGGATGGGTTTTCTTTCTGCCCTGAGATATCTCCTATAAACTGAGATGCGCTAACATCAACATCTGACTGAGATTTAACTCTCTGGCTCCTTAGTTGGTGTTTCATCTGGTTCACTAGTGTATATTTATTTATATAGCACACCACAGTTGACTTCTAATTAGTTTAGAATCAGAACCAAGTTTCAAAATATTTAGGTGCTTTTGACAGTCAGAAGAAGCTCTAAGAAGTGCTGGACGTAAACCTCTCTGTGCCCCAGCTGCCTTTCCAAGCTGAACATTCAAAATCTTTTTCATTTTTCCTCCAAACCTGGAAAACACCAACAGACCACTCCTTCACTATAAGGCTCAAGAGGCCTTCACAGAAATTAGACTCCTACTGAAGTAATTGAGAAATTTGTCAATGACCCTCATAAATGTCAGTGCTCAGTTTCCAAGATCCTAACACGTTACTCCGTAAGCTTTTCTGAGTTACTAAAAAAACCCAACCAATAAATATGTACCAATAAAGACATAGCAACCCCCTTGAATTCTCTTCCCCTAGGACACCACGTGCTAATTAGGAGCTGCCCCTCATCACTTCGCATGGCTCCAGACTCGCACTTCACCAAAACACAGAAGGCCAAATTCCAACCCGGGATTTCATTCATCCAACCCAGGATTTCGTTCCAGCCGACCCCAATGGCTGCAAAAAGCTGCACAGTTGAGATCTGGACCAGATTCAAAACTTTCCCAAAATGTATCTGTGTTCACATCCTGATTTTTGATTCCAGCTCATCTCTAATTATAATTATCACACAGAATGTCAGGTCTCAGGTTATGCTCTTTAAAGTTCTCCCTATAAACAATTAATTAGCTGGCTGCAGCCTTTCTATAAATAGCTTGTACATATAAATTATTCTCATCTGCTCAGACAAACAAAATCCCAGCTCTGTTTTTTTCCTCCTGATTTTCCCTGGTGGACTGCAGCTGCTGGCAGCCAGACACACGTGTGTGTGCTCTTCACATCCAGAGCTAAAAATAAGATTATGGGGCAAATTGACAAAGGTTTTTTTGCATTGAATTGATGCTTGAGAAATCAGGTTTTCCCCAGAAAATGTCTGAAAGCAGCATTTCTACCCACTTCACTCGGGTAGAGAGCTGCCCCCCACGCCAGCCAGTCGCCACTCAGCCAAACCCCCCCGCGTTCTTCGGGGACACCCTGCGACCGGGGGGCACCCTGCGCCTGGCTGCCCAGATTAATTGTGGTGACAGGGCTCCCAAACCCCCCCCGGAGGTGCTGACAGGAGAGGTCGGGCCACAGCTCCTCCCCCAGGCACAGGTGCATCTTCTCTCCAGGTACATCCTTCCCTTCCCTCCAAGCCCCAGCACAGCGTGGTCCGTGTCAGGGCACCGTCCCCTCCCTCCCCTTCAGCCACAGACCAACGGCACAGAGACATCCTTTGCCGCCTGCCAAAGGAAGGAAGGTTGGGATCGGCAGGCCGGGACAGCAATCGGGCCAAAAACCGCAAGTCTCAGGTACACAAAGTGCCCATAGACACAGACCCCCCACAGCCAGTCCCCACCCCCAGCCCGCATCACCCCCTGCCTGACCCGCCTGGTGCCTGCGACAGTCCTTGTCCCCGGGCTCAGACCCGGTAAGGAGTATTGAGAGAGCACTTGGGAGGATCGTAAAGCAGTGCAACAAAGCGTTACGATGGCTTTGAAACACTCATCGATAGGTTTTCCCCCTCCATCTACCAAACGCTCAGCATCGTGCCTGGCCGGAGAGAGGCACCAGCGTTGTTGGGCAGTTCGATGGTCCACAGGGCACCGAGCAGATCTCCCTGGGCTATGACCTTCGAGCTCAGATGAGAATCACCCTCGTTATATTCCTCAGGCCCAGGAGACAGAGCCAGGACGAGCAGAGCTTTCTTGCTGCACCTCCGCTATTTTGTCGGCCAAGGGATGTGCCACCGAGTGTCTCCGAGCCCCACCGTCCCTCCAGGCATTTATTGCCACCTTCCAGAAAGCCCAGCGTGAAGCCCAAACTGTGGGGAACCCTTGTCACCAACAGTGCTTTAGGCAGCCCCTCGTGGCGACGTGGCCATCCAGGACTTGAGTTCTGTTGCTGTGGGGTGTCCTCCAGAAAGTCCCTTTTTCCCTGTGTCACCTGCATAAAAATCTCCATACCAGCTCACGTGAAACCCTCCAAGATCACTTTTAAGGAGATGGATCCTATTGCATGAGGATTGCCAGTAGATGTTAAGGACAATATTCCATCTATTTTTATTTGGCTACATATAAAATCATTACTATCCAGTAGCCTTGATTGTTCCCTCTGAAAAGCCTTTTTGTATGCGTATATTTGCTGTTCAAAGCTGGAGGGAATTAACCAGGTGAGTCTGAACCTCAAAAATTGTCACACTGCACCGAAATGTGCCGTGGACCCTCCCCGGGTCACACCATGTGGCAGTTCTGGGAAGGCACCCCTCCAGGCCATAACTCGTTCCTGCCAAGATGCTCTCACACAGCGGCACAGGAGCGCACGACCTGACCTGCCAGGAGTTCCTCACTCTTTTTCCTATAGCCTGGGCTCTTGTCAGACGGGTCAATCTTGTTCTCCTCAACGGCTGCTGGAAGAGAGAAGCTGAGAAGGTCCCCAGGCGCAGGCAGGGAGTCCAGCCCAGCCCATGGAGAGATGTAGGGTGAGGAGGAGCAGGGATCTCTGCCACCACCACCAGCCCCTTCTTTCCCCACATTAACCTTCTTGGGAGTGGGAAAGCACTTTCTTTGCAAATGAATATAGCACAGCTGTGTGCCCACTACATGGAAAAAAAAAAAAAGCTGTCCAGCCAACTGAAGAACAGAATTGGGTTTGTTTTCTCGCATCTTACCAAGCCTATTTAATTTAACGTTTGCAAAAAGTAGACTTGATGCCTCTCGCATTGTTCTCGCCAGTATTCATCAACCTATTGCAAACAGGAGTGTAAAATGTTACCAAGCTGTGTGTAAAATAAATATACTATATTCGCTACATAATAAATAGGATGAAAGCCAACAGGGAATTAGATCGCCTTTTGATGTAGACTTTGGGACCAGAGTCACGTAAAGGACTTCAAAACCTGAAGCCCAACTCCATTTTGTGTTAAAAACTTCAAGGAGAAAATTTAACTGATTGTTGGTCTCTCATTCTAAAAAGACAGGGTATTTTAGATATATAGGAAAACTTTTAATTTTTTTTTTTAAATATTTGCTGCAAATGAGGTGCTTCCAGTTCAGTATAGGGGAAAAGAAATAAAGGAAAGCTTCACTGAAAATGAGATGAAACTAGGCAGAGTTAATTTGGAGGCACATCGCCAAAAACAATGGAGAAGAGCGAGTGTTTGGGAAGGCCGAGCTCAGCCCGGCAGGGAGGTGGGTCCCTATTCCCAGCGCTGGCGGGACACGACCCACACCCGGGTACCACCGGCGAAGAACTGCCAGGAGCAGCAACTTGTCTTGTTGACTTTTAGCTCCTTTTATTTCAGTTATTTAAATGGCTTAAGGACTCACGCAATAAAGATTCATAAAGACTCAATTATTCTTCATTTCTCGGTACTAAACTGGTTTAGTCAACAATTGACCTTGATTCATTGTAAGAATCGTTGTATCCGGTTACATCTGCTCTTGCAATTTATTGCTCCTCTTTCATCCATGCTTTTGACCAATACTAATCTACTCTGGTTTTCATTTTCTAGGCATCCCACATAGTTCAGAACCTTATTGATATTCTGGCTTCACATGTTCTAATTTATTTGACTTTTTCCTAACTATCACTGCAGACAAAGGCAGCTTTATTGCAGAACAACACTAATTGGAAATGGAAGAGTGCTACTTTGTTAGATTTTATTATGAATTCCTCTCCCTCTCCCCCCAAAGCAAAGTTTTCTATTATGTATTTTGGATTCTATACCCCACACTAAAACCTGCACATATTTGAGCATCACCAAGCAACAGCACAGATCCCAAGCAGAGACCACAATTAGCAGCTGCTGAATTTGCATCAGCTGGTAGCGGAGGTAAACCACACCATTGCCAACACGGTTTATCTGTCAGCACAGCCACCGAGAGCTGAATTAAGTCAGACCAATTATTTTTTTTCCAATTAGCAATGAGGAGGATGCAATGGGCAACCATGCCAGGCATTTTTCTGAGGGGGCATCAGGTGGAAACAAATTCGTGAGCACACGACGCAGAACAGCGTGCCAGAGACAGTGCAGAACTTGTAGCTACTGAGACATTGATAAAAAGAGATTAAATAAATAAAGTTGCTGGGGTTTTTAAAATCCTTTAGGTCCCTGGTGGGAGAAGAGAGGAGAAGATGTGGTCACTGAATTTACCTGCTCGAGCGCAAAACCCACATGTCTCAGCAGGAACCTGCTGGTTTCCACACATCCATCATCCATTCTACCAGAAAGGAAGCTGGGATTAAATCCACCCTCCTGCCCTCACAACTGAAAAAGAAACTGTAAACATAAATGAAACATCCAGTTAACAATTTGGGAATCGGGAGCCATTCATAATTTTTTTTTTTTCTTTTTCTTCTAGTTTCTCATCTTACCAAAAGAAATCCTAGAATCACAGAACGGTTTGGGTTGGAAGTA
Organism: Gallinago undulata; assembly: GCA_026546715.1. Taxonomy (NCBI): domain Eukaryota; kingdom Metazoa; phylum Chordata; class Aves; order Charadriiformes; family Scolopacidae; genus Gallinago; species Gallinago undulata. Next base: position 943,286 of record JAOTQQ010000071.1, on the reverse strand, counting down.
ATCTTTAAAGATCATCTCATTCCATCCCCTGCCCTGGGCAGGGACACCTCCCACCACACCAGGTTGCTCCAAGCCCCCTCCAACCTGCCCTTGAAC